>JAPYZL010095455.1:0-16990 GCA_030522825.1 Platygaster orseoliae
TCAGAACATGAACAAAAAACGGAATTTTGAAAAACTATTTTTACTGTAGACTCTATAACTATATACCTTTACATTCATGAGAAAATTTTAGATTTTGCATATATCATGCGAAAATTCCGGTCTTACTTGACGTATTTTGACCCTACTGTAAAATACGATATAAAATTCCATAAAGTACATCTCTTATTATGTTTTCGTACAAAATTTCCAGTGAAAATCCAGAAAGTTGTGGAAGGTACACTCCTTGCCACAGAACTCCTTTAAAAAAAATCGTTTCGCGGTGTACACGATATCTCGCTAACCACTACACCAATCAATTTGAAATTTGGAGCAGTTGTTTGTACTTACAACAGCTAAAGCTTGAACGAAGGAATTTTTTTCAGACGTATCCTTCTATATTTTTCAGGCAGAGAACTCAGTTTTTCGACTTTGGAACATCGACTTTTTTGGAAAAAATATCACTGTAACTGTAAAAAAACCCTTCGTTCAGGCTCTAGCTATTGTAAGTACAAACAACTCCTCCAAATTCAAATTGATCGATGTAGTGGTTAGCGAGATATCGTGCTCACCGCGATGGCATTTTTTTAAAAGAAGTTCTGCGGCAAGGAGTGTACCTTCTCCAATTTTCCGAATTTTCACTCGATATGAAATATGTACTTTATGAAACTTGTTATCCTATTTAAATTAAACTATGGCAACATGATTAAAAAAAAAATAAATAAAAACCTTGTATTTTCCTAGAAAAAAAGGTACATATCTTGTTAACACTTGGTCGTGAACATGGCAAGATTGTTTAAAAAAATTATATTTATAACAATTCGATTATAAAAAATTGCTACTTGTTTATATGTCTTGCCATCTCGCTCTCGCAAGTGCTCATCAATGCTTCTTGCGATGAGCGCCACACCAGTAATTTCCGCGAAATCATTCATATGGTCTACCTTTTTTTTTCTCGTGACATTGTCCTCTAACCTTTAAAGGGTTGTATACCTTCTTCTCTAGGAAAACACAGGGTTTTTATTTATTTTTTTTAATCATGTTATCATAGTTTTATTCAAATGCAATAAAAAGTTTCATAAAGTACATCTTTTATTAAGTTTTTGTATAAAGTTTCGAGTGAAAACTCAGAAAATTAGGGAAGGTATATTCCTTGCCGCAGAACTTCTTTTGAAAAATTTGATCACCGTGATCTCTCTAACCAGTACATCGATTAATTTGAAATTTAGAGGGGTTCGTACTTACAATAGCTAGTTCGAGAACTAAGGGTTCTACAGAAAAAAATTTTTTTACAGTTACAGTGATATTTTTTCCAAAAAAGTCGATTTTTTAAAGTCGAGAAATCGAGTTTTCCGCTTAAAAAAAATAAATGGATGTGTCTAACAAAAATTTCTTTGTTCACGAACTAGCTATTATAAGTACGAACAACTCCTCCGAATTTCAAATTCATCGATGTAGTAGTTAGCGAGATATCGTGCTTAACGCTAAAGCATTTTTTTTTTTAAAAGAGTTCTGCGTCAAGGAGTGTACCTTCCAGAATTTTTCAAATTTTTACTCGAAATTTTATAAAAAAAACACAATGAGAGACATACTTTATGCAATTTAATATCGCGTTTCAATAAAACTAAGGTCACGCGATTTAAAAAAAGTAAATAAAAACCCTGTATTTCTCTAGAGAAAAAGTTACATAACCCCTCAAGTGTAATGCATGGAAGGCTATGCAATAATTGATTGTAATATAATTTCCCATGTTTTCAATAATATTTTTTGGAATGTAGACAATACCTTTGAAATTATTAGAGTAAGAGTTGAAATTCTTGTAAAATAGGAAAAAATTTTTCACATTCTCAGTTATGACTTGCTACATGACACAACAAGCTTCAGTAAGCTTTCAATAAACTTTCATGTGAAACATTTCAACCTTTCACATGAAAGTTTGTTCAAGCTTACTGTGCCATGTGAGTATTTCATTAAGAAGAATACAACGTTTGAATGTTTTCAATAACAGGCATTCTCTGCACACTCTCATTCTCTGAAAATGCAGGAATATTTTGCATGTAACAAAAAAAGTTATTGTGATACCGCGAAATTCGAAAAAAAAAATTGATCAGGTATGAAAAAACTACTTTTTAAAGAAAAATGTGTGACGTCACAGTGAGGATAGACCCCGTCCCCCGTCGCCCCATGTCAGAGAACGTCACAATTTATTGCTGACCCCCACATCCCCCAAAACGTGTGACGTATTATGTGCATGACCCCATATTATAATTTTTTTAATTGAAAAAATTCAGTTATCGATACAATCAATTATTTAAACAAATCTTAAAAACAACGCAATTACTCGTGTAGAAAATTTTTATTCATTAATTAAGATGAAACATTTCTTTTTTCATTTACTGAAAGAAGTTGTCAGCTTTTAAAATTACTGACTAAAGCCATACAAAATTTTCCTTTATTAAACATCATTAACAATGAATTTTTTTTTTTTCAAAAAAATTTCAAAAATAGACGAAAGGCAAAACTTTGATAAAATTCTCAAAAAAAAAAAAAAAATGGCAAAAGTGGGGGTACTCATTACCCAAAATGCCGAAATAACCATATAAGGTCATAGGCAAATCCTGTTTTTTACCATTTTGAAATCATAATTTTTCGATCCAAAAGGAAAAGATAATTGAAGGTTCGTAGCAGTAAAAGTTTGTCTGGATTTTGATAAAGTGAATGAAAAAGTAACACGTGAGTGGCTTACATTTTTAAGGTTCCTTTTGGGCCCAATTTTGTTTTCATAACTTCTTGGACTCCTTTTGCCGCTGGGACCGTAATTGTCATAGTCTTGCGAGGCCCTCGCGACCTCGGCTTTTGCATTAAGCAAACTTATCTCTGCCATTGTTTTTAATTTTTTGAAAAAAAAAAAGTTTGTCCTGTATAATGTTTATGGCGAGTACGAAATTGTCTTACTTACTAATAATTTGAATTTCGTGGGCAACTGCGCACTGCCTGCCCTCTCGTGTGCAATATTGCCAACCTTTTCAAACGATTGATTTAATTTTTTTAGAGTGGCAACATTGCTGACGGGTACCAAACAGTAAGGGATGTTCGATACCGCATTGTGTCCTTTTCTCGCTTATCATAGCTGTCGTTTAGCGAGAGAGAGAAGCCAATAGTATCGAACATCCCTGCCAAACAGTACCAAACAAAACTTTTGTCAAACAAACTGTCTAAATCTAAACAAGATAAATAATCAAATAATCCGGAAAAATGGCGGAAGGAAAATCACGTCGTGTTGCTCAACTTGAGGACTTGTCAAATGTCGAATTTGAAACGAGTGAGGATGTCGAAGTTGTACCCACGTTCGACAGCATGGGCCTCCGCGAGGAGCTCTTGCGCGGAATTTTTGCATACGGTGGGTTTATTTTTCATGGTTTACATTTTCTAACCTCAAATATCGAAACGAAATGTATTGCGAAAATATTCATTTGTTGTTTTCTGCGATATTTTTCGCTTCAACTTGGCTGCATTTGCAATTTTCGAATAGGATGATTCGTTTTATAACTTATCACAATGTTTGTTGGTTTTTTGTGAGATGAAAAATGTAAACATAATCGACTCGATTTTCGTAATGTATGGAAAAAATTCAAATTTTGGATAAATATTCGCCGAAAAATTTACGTTTTCTGCGCAAGTTACTTAATAGTAGTTTTTTAGTACAATAGATTTTTGTGAGTTGAAAAGTTTGTAAAATTTTAATGGATCTGTTTCAGGAATTGGCGAAATTATAAAAACCTGCAGAAAATATTCATTCAAGATAAATTGTATTTGATAATTTAATAATATAACAAATAAATCCTCAAAATTAAATAAAATAAAATTTTCTCGCAGTAAAAAAATTTCAATTTTCAAAATTGTATGCAAATTAAAAAAAAATTCATTCATTTTATTTTATTTATTTATTTCATTTTATAATTTATTTCTTGTTTTCTGCGATGGTATTTTTCGCTTCAACTTGGCTGCATTTGCAATTTTCGGATCAGATAATTCGTTTCATAACTAATCACAATGTTTGTTGGTTTTTTGTGAGACAAAAGATGTAAACATGATCGACTTGATTTTTGTAATATATGGAAAAGGTTTAGATTTTGGATAAATATTCGCTGAAAAATTCACGTTTTCTGCGCAAGTTACTTAAGAGTAATTTTTTTGGTACATTAGATTTTTGTGAGTCGAGTAAGGTTGATAATTTTAATGGATCTGTTTAAAAAACTGGTAAAAGTATGAAAACCTGCAAAAAATATTTTTTTAGAGGAATTATAATTGATAATTTATTAATGTAACAATTAAAACCTAAAAATTCAATTAAATAAATTTTCTCGGAGTTAAAGAAATTTCAATTTTCAAAACAATATGCCTAAAAAAAAAATTTTATGTAATATATTCATTATTCACATTCTTTAATTATGTGATAATCAAACAATTTATAAGTACCCTTTAAAATAATCCGAATTATTTTTAAACTAGTTGATTCAAAAATAGCTAGCATTTAATTTATTTTTTATTATTATTAATAATTATATAACGTCATTACTAAATGTTTTGCGTATATTTTTTGTTGTTGTCTGCGATGATATTTTCTGCTTCAACTTGGCTGCATTTGTGATTTTCGGATCAGTCGATTTGTTTTATAACTAATCACAATGTTTGTTAATTTTTTGTGAGATGGAAAATGTAAATATGATCAAACTTATTTTTGTAATATATGGAAAAAGTTCAAATTTGGGATAAATATTCGCTAAAAAATTCACGTTCTCTGCGTATATGACTTAAGAGTAGTTTTCGAGAACTTGTTTGATTTTTGTGAGCCAAGTAATATTAGCAATTTTGATGGATCTGCTTTAAAAATTGACAAAATCATCAAAACCTCGAGAAAATATTTATTTGTGACAAATTATATTGATAATTTACTAATAGAACAATTGTATCCTGAAAATTGAATATATAATAAATTTTTTTGGAGTTGGGAAAATTTTAATTTTCGAAATTCTATGCTAATTGAAAAAAAAAAATGAATGAATGCATGCATGTACTTTATTCATGATTTACATTCATTAATTTTGTGAAAATTAAACAATCCATAAGTACGTACCAAGAAAAATATCCTAATTATTTTCCAAACTAGTTGATTACAAAATCGCAAGCATCAAATTATTATTTTGTTATTAATAACGTAATATAGTTACTGAATGTTTCGTAGAAATATTCATTCACTGTTCTCTGTAAAGATATTTCCCACTTCAACTTGGCTGCATTTGGATTTTTGGATCAAGAGATTCGTTTTATAACTAATCACAATGTTTGTTTGGTTTTTGTAAGATGAATAATGTTAACATCATCAACTTAATTTCTGTAGTATATAGAAAAAGTTTAAATTTTGTATAAATGTTTTCTGAAAAATTCACATTTTCTGCATATATGACTTAAGAGTAGTTTTTGAGTACTGTTGGATTTTTATGAGCCGAGTAATGTTAACAATTTTAATGGATCTGCTTTGAAAATGGGCAAAATTATGAAAACCTGAATAAAATATTTATTTAAAATGAATTAGATTTGCTATTTTAATTGTAAAACAATCGAATCCTTAAAATTGAGTTGAATAAATTTTCTTGCAGTTGAGAAAATTACGACTTACAAAATTATGTACTAATTTCAAAAAAAAATTAATTTATGTACTTAACTCATTATTTGTATTTTTTCATTTTGTAAAACTTGAAAAATGTATAAGTACCAATCAAGATAAAAATCCGAATCATTTTTGAAACTAGTTGATTGACAAATAGCTAGTACAATTATTATTTAAATATTAATATTATAATTTAATTTATATTTATTATTCAAAAAAAAATCAATCTAAGAAAAAAACATTTTCTCTATTTCTAAATTTTTTTTATTAAAATGTTAAAAATCTATTAAAAAAGAGACTGCTGATTTACGACATATTTTAATTTAAAAATTATAATTTTAGATTATAAATTTCATCAACATCATTTAATTTTATCTTAAAAAGATGTTCTGAGTATAATTCACTTATTACAGTCTATGAAGTTCTGAAATTATTTTCATATCTGTCTACTTTAGCAATATTAAATTATGTTCATAAAGTTTACAACGTTGACAAATTTAATCATACAAAAAAAGTTTCCTGAGATTTACCAAAAATATTAAAAAACATTGAAAAAACAAATTCGTCAAAATGGCAAAATTTTTATAACAATTAGAAATTTCTTATAAGAATTCTATTTCTCATAAGGTCGACTTTGAAAAATTCAAATAAGAAAAACAAATTTTATAAAAATCAGTGACATTTTTTGAAATTTGATGAAATTTCAAATTTTTAATAAGAAAATATTTTTTTTTTTAACATTTCTTATGAACTGAAATTTTTATGAAAAATTTTTTTGTAATTATTTCTACAGGAAATAAAATTTCATAAAAAAAAATTTTTTTACAAAAATTTTAAAAGTATGACCTTTTTTTAAAATGACGAATTTCATCATTGATGTTTTAATGCATATTTTTTTGTCGACAATTTTTAGGAGCTTCGCTAAATTCGCTATTTTGAGGTTTTAAATAATCGATGGTAAAACTCAAAAAAAAAAAAAGAAAAAAAAATCTCGTTTGATTTTCCAACGTTGTAAACTTTGTGAACATACTAACTTGATATTGAAATTCGAAAAAAAGAATTATGGAAAAGTTTCCGAAATTTGAAAAATCTATGCAATTTGTGCACACTTGTAAAACTTTAACAAATATTTATCGAATCATATTCGAAATTTCAAAGAATAGATGAGCAAAAATCAGGGGCCAAAACCTATTTGACTGATATTTCAGATTCAGTACCAGTTTTGTCAAGAGTCAAACGGTTCCAGTTCTGGTTTTAATTTTATACAAAATAATCAATTGGTTCCAGTTAAAGCCTTATAAAAATTCTTGAAATGGGTCGAATTTTAACTCTGAGATACATTTCATATTTTCGTTACACTTATGATTTTTGTTGCAATATTTCAAAATATTAAAAATCCTTCCAATTATCGTTAAATTAATATGAAAAATAGTTATAATTTCAACTTTTAAGCTTCAGTATTTTTACCCCTCAATAAAATTTTCCAACAATTTATGAAACCTAATAATAGATATTTATGCTACAAGGGAGAAAAAGGATGATTCCAATGAATGCAAAGTTTGAGCACAAACGAAGCGAGTGTGCAATTGCACGAGTTGGAATCATCTTTTTTGTTTCGTGTAGCATACAATATTTTTTCCCATGTATATGTAAAAGTGGCCACTTCATTTTTATGGAACGCAAGAACGAAATCCTCTTTTTGAAGTGATCGGAAATCAGCGGGAGTTATCAATAAAACCCTAGGGAAATATTCATACATCCCAGATCACAAGGAAGAAATTTGCCTGATCCGTGATTTATGAATGTTTCCCAGGGTTTTTGTTAATATTTTCCGCTGATTTCCGAGTATCCCAAAAAGAGGCTTTTGTTCCCGCATTCCATAAAGATAAAGCGGCCTTTTTTACGGATGCATGGGAAAAAATTATTTAAAAAACTATTTGGTGATGAAGCCTCCAAATTTTTTCTAACTTGAGATTGTTTTTCCAATTTTAAAAAATGATTTCCAAAATAAAACATATTTCCAAATTTTTTTCAAAATTGGAAAAAAATGAGGGTGATACAGTTTCAGAAGTCTAACGTGATGTGCACAAATTTCCCAAACTCTGAAAAAATGGAAAAAAATTACAGTGAGATTTTATGAAATACATTTGAATCTGAGGTAATTTTCTTTTTATAAATGTTTCCAGGTTTCGAAAAACCATCGGCCATCCAGCAAAGGTCAATAAAACCAATAATGAAAGGCCGAGATGTGATTGCTCAGGCACAATCCGGTACAGGAAAAACAGCAACTTTTTCGATATCCGTTCTGCAATCGCTGGATATTCAAGTACGAGAAACTCAAGTACTCATTTTGTCGCCCACTCGAGAACTCGCGACACAAATTCAAAAAGTAATTCTCGCTTTGGGAGATTACATGAATGTGCAATGTCATGCTTGCATTGGAGGAACCAACTTGAGCGAAGACATCAGGAAACTAGATTATGGACAACACGTTGTTTCCGGCACACCTGGCAGAGTATTTGGTGAATTTCTTATTTGTAATTAATTTTCAAACAATAATTTTATCTGTCAATCATGAATGTATTTTTTTTTAATCAGATAACGCTTAATTTTGATGATTTCTCGATCCTTTGGAGCCAAAAAATGAGTTTTATATTTATTTGGATTCAAAAGATTGAAAAATTATGAAGAATGATCATTTTTATTTTTGGTAATGTATATATGAAATTTGCAACTTTTTAATTTCGATAACGAAATTTGTCTGAATTTTTATGTTATCTAGATATGATTAAAAGACGAGTGCTGAGGACCAGAGCGATAAAAATGCTTGTTTTGGACGAATCTGACGAAATGTTGAACAAAGGGTTCAAGGAGCAAATTTACGATGTATATCGGTACCTTCCGCCAGCCACTCAAGTTGTTTTGGTTTCTGCCACATTGCCCCATGAAATTTTAGAAATGACAAGCAAATTTATGACTGATCCTATTCGTATTCTTGTGAAACGGTAATTATGGTTTTTTTTTCCCAAAGAATAATTTAGATTCCCAAAAAACAAATATAGAAAAACATTTTTAAAAAAACCTAAGTGAGATATAAATTATATAAAATTATTTTACACATTTTTTTAGTGATGAATTGACTCTGGAAGGAATCAAACAATTCTTCGTCGCCGTGGAAAGAGAAGAATGGAAATTTGACACACTTTGCGATTTGTACGACACCCTCACGATCACACAAGCCGTGATTTTCTGCAACACAAAGCGCAAAGTTGATTGGCTCACAGAAAAAATGCGAGAGGCGAATTTCACAGTTTGTTCCATGCATGGAGACATGCCTCAAAAAGAAAGAGATAATATTATGAAAGAGTTCCGTTCGGGGCAAAGGTGAGGAATTTCTCAAACAAATTTAAAAATATTGAAAGGTAATAATTAAAATAATCATATTTGCAATTCTAATACATTGTAATATTTAAATAAAAAAATGTGTACTCTATAACTTCGTATATTAGTTATGTAAATCGAAAATCTTTTTTTTCCAGCCGAGTATTGATAACTACTGATGTTTGGGCTAGAGGTATCGATGTCCAGCAAGTGTCACTCGTCATAAACTACGATTTGCCAAACAATCGTGAATTGTACATTCATCGCATCGGTCGATCTGGACGTTTCGGTCGCAAAGGTGTTTCGATTAACTTCGTGAAAACTGACGACATCAGGATTCTCAGAGATATTGAACAGTACTACTCCACACAGATCGACGAAATGCCAATGAATGTCGCTGATTTAATTTAATTAAATGATTTTGTAATTTTCCATGTCACATTTCCAAATACCATAACGTATTTAATTGAACTGTACACTTTTTCAATAGCTTGGTATATGTTTTTCTCAATTACATGAGTTTGAAGATGCAAGTTAATACAGTGAGTGTAAAATTTGTTCTAATAACAACTATTGTAATCCGTGGGTTGAGAATGTATAGATAAATAAATCTGATTTAATGAATTTTAACTGGTTTTTATTCGAACGGATAGATTATTTGTTTTTTCAAGTTTTTATGATTTGGATTTTGAGAAATTTTCTGCTATTTGACTACTTTGCTATGAGACTTTTTGTTAAGGTCTTGTTGAATGGTGAAGATTTACACAAACAGGAAATTCTTCATTATGTATGATTATATAACAGTTATTTGTGTACCGAGCGTCATAGGAGGCCGGAACGATCGGTTTTCCTCAACACTGCGAAAACAGTGGCCAAGATATTTGAAATTTTTGTTTAATTGTGCCGCGGGAGTTTGATTTTTGTCTAAAAATATAGCCACTATAGTGTGAAGTGCGGTGGGGTTGAAAGTGGTTTGGATGAAGCGGGGTGGAGTTCAAGGTGGTTGAACCGCTCGGGGGGCAGAGCCCCCGACGGGGTCCAGGGGCAGAACCCCGGTGGGGGCAGGGGGGCGAAGCCCCCTGTATAAGGCACAAGGCAAAATTTAGTTTAGGTTAGAAAAAAATGACAAAAAAAAATAATAATGAAGGGTTTTATTCTGGACTTGCTCCCTTTAAGAATCACAAAAAAAATATGAAATCAATGAAAAACATAATAAAATTTACAAAATCAAAATAATATAGTGGAATAAAATTTCATAAAAATAACATAGTAAAGTAAACGACGAAGATCTAATGATATTTAAAAAATTTGAAACAATGACAATTATAATAAACCGATTATGTTAAACAAACAACTTTGAAGGAATTTAAAAATCGTCAAAAGAAAAGCAAATTAAACAAATTGAAAAATCATTTTTACATTACATGGAACTGCTGTATGAAAAAATTTTGATTTTTTGAATTTGAAATTCATTCTATATTTGCAATCAAATAACTATTTCACATTTTTAGTAAGGTTGATAAAAGTTAAAAATAACAATGAATTGTGAAATAACGTGATACTAAAGTATTCATTAAAAAAATTGTGTAATGTAATAATTGAAGAAAACAAATTAAAAAAAATTTTTAGATCCATTTATTTCAGTAGGTTTTTTCATTAAAAATTTTATTATTGAATAATAAAATACTAAAATTATACTAATATCAAAATTTAGAGGCACGCTTATGTACAGCGCGTAAATCAATTACGTTCCCATCAGCCACAGGTGCATTAGTGTCATAAGGGTAGTGGTATAATCTGACGCTTCGCAACTGGGCGACCCGAGTTCAACTGTCAATCTAACGAGTTTTTTTTATTGTACAGGTATACTCTCTCACAGAGAATATTTCCGATGCTCTCGGATTGGGACCTGGAAACGATTAGTTTCAAGCCCCATTTGCGGATGCAAAATGGCTGTTTTCATTCCGCTGTTAAAGAAATAGTATATTTCTCAACGAGTGCAAATTGAGCTTTTTTAGCGAATATGAAGTTTGCAAGGCGAGTTTTGCAATCATATTCGTTAAAAATGCTCTTTTGCACAAGTTGGGGACTATATTTTTCCCAACAACGTGGAGGAAATGTGAGTTTCAACTATTTAAACCATTGAGAAAATCGCATTTTCTCCACGGCGTTGGAAAATATTTTATATAGGGACAATTTTAAGCTTTCCAAAAAAACGCTAGATGTATTTCATAAAACTTATACTTAAATTACGATTTTTTTCTTTCTTTTACAATTTTTTTTTTTTAATTGTAAATATTTTTATAAGTCGAAAGAATTTAAAAAAATATGAAATATTCATTTTGATAGTATAAAAGATTTTGAAAAGTAGCAAAATGTTACGACAATTTTCAATTTCAAATAATTTTCGGTAATTTTTTAGAAAAACCTCTAAATTTTCAATATAAATGATCTCATTTGTCAGATTAGAAATGGAACTTGAAATTATGGCAAATTTCATCGAGATAATATCGGTAATTTATAAAGTTTTAAAGTTAAAAGTCTGTTAAATGAAATAAAAAATTAATTATTTAATAAATTAAAACTGAAATAAAAATAAAACGATTTGATATTAAAATTATCAAAAATCTTGAGACTTAATTAAAGTTAGAAATCTATAAAAGCTCAAAACTCAAGTTAAACTCACTAATGATTTTTCAATATTTGATTACATTTTTCGGATTTTACGTAGATTTTAATAACTTATGTTATATAAGAAAACAAATAAAGCTAATAAAAAATTAAAGATTTGGTATCAATTGTGCACGATTTTATTAAGTACTGTATTTATTGTTTACTGAACGATTGGGTACATTTTTCAGAAAATCATTACTGTAATAATGAAATAATTCATCTACAGATCTTTAAAAAACTATTGTACATTTGGTAAACTCAAGTGAAACTTATTGAAAACTATTCCAAATTCGCTCACGTTTCTAAGATTCTAAGAATTTTTAGAATATCTTAGAATCGTAAGACAAAAATTTATCTCAAAGTTTTTTCAAAATTATAGTATGAAAAAACTTAAGTGAAACTCATTGAAAATTCGCTCCACAAATCTCAGAAACTTATATTTTTAAACCAAACTTTCAGGCTTCCTTAATTTCAAGAAAAGAAAAATCACCTAAACGTAGATTGAGAATTCATCTTCGAATCACTCAGAATTTTTTCTGACATTGGAAAACCCACGTCAATCTTATATTAAAACTTAATTAAAACTCGCTCGAATTCCCAAGACTTTCCCTAGATCTCTGTACCTCATGATTTACAACCCATAATTTCCAAGAATTCTCATTTTCCATAAAAGAAAAATTACGTGAACGTTATAGAGATTTAAAATTTATCGCCGCGCGCCTGAGAAAATCAATAGACACCACCGCTCACGTGGTAGTGTTCAGTCCATGAAAATCCCTTCAACTGACATGATGAATGCAAATTTTCGCCCTTGTTGACGATGTTCTAAATTACAAAATAACCCAACATCACGTATATTAGCTTCAACAACAATAATTACACACAAGAGAGTGTTAAAAAACACATCATGTGAAGGTGCTGAAAAAGAACAGTAGCGAAATGGACCAGCCAGAAAATTGCCAGTCTAGGGTCATTCAGACCGTTCATCGTTTGCAGAATGATTATAATTCGGAAATTTCCCTGTCGTCAAGTGAGTAAATTGTAGGAATTTTCTGAAAATAAATTTTTTTTTTACCCGATCGTAAAGAAAATTATTTAAGTATCATATTATTTATTTCAGTTTTCAAAAACTTTCAGAAGATATATAAAAATGGGGCGAATTGTTTGTTACACTGATTTTGGAAATGGTGTCAATTGTGCACGATTTTATTGAGCATTATATTTATTGTGCACTGGACAATTCTACATTTTTTAGAAAAATTTATCACTAAATTTATGAAATTAAAAATTATTGACATAAAATTTTTCGAAGTTTTTTTATCTATTGGACACATTTTCTGGAAATTAATTATTAGAATGAAGAAACAAAAAAATTATGGCATAAAATTTTCTGCTATAGTAAAAATCTTGATAAATAAAAGATTCTTAATTACTTCAAATCTTAATGGTGTGGTGTCAATTATGCACAATTTTATTCGGCGCTGTATTTATTGTTTACTGAACGATTGTGCACATTTTTCAGAAATTCATAACTGTAATCATGAAATGATAAATTTATGGTATAAAAATTTCGAAATTTTATGTCATAATTAAAATCTTAGAATTTTAATAAATAAGATTCTTAATTATTTCAAATTTTGTGTACGGTTTTATTAGGCACTTTATTTATTGTTTACTGAAAGATCGTTCACATTTTTCAGAAATTCATTACTGTAATGATGAAATAAGAAATTTTAGCCATACAATTTACAGAACTTTCTGCTATAATTAGAATCTTGATATATTTAGATTCTTAATTAATTCAAATATTTATAGCGTGGTGTTCATTTTGCACGATTTTATTAAGCGCTGTATTTATTATTTACTGAACGATTGTACACATTTTTTAAAAATTCATTACTAGAATTATGAAAAAAATTTATGGTATAAAATTTTGGAAATTTTCTGCTAAAATTAGAATCTTGATAAATTGGATACCTAATTAATTCAAATCCTAATGGCGCGGTGTCAATTGTGCACGATTTTATTAAGCGCTGTATTTTTTGTTTACTGAACGATTGTGCACATTTTTCAGAAATTCATTACTGCGATTATTAAGTAACGAATATTTGACACAAAATTTGAGAATTTTTATGCTATAATTCGAATCTTAGAATCTGAACCAATTAGAATCCTAATTATTTCAGTTTTTAATGACGTAGTGTTAATTGTGCATGACTTTCTCAGGCACTGTATTCATTGTTTACTAAACGATTGTTCAACTTTTTCAGAAATTCATTACTGTAATTATGGAATAAAAAATTTATGGCATAAAATTTTCAGTATTTTTTTGCTATAATTAGAATCTTGATAAATTAGATTCTTTAAGAATTCAAATCTTTATAGCGTTGTGTCAATTTTGCACGATCTTATTAAGTGCTGTATTCATTGTTTACTGAACGATTGTGCACATTTTTCAGAAATTAATTACTGTAATTATGGAATTATAAATTTGAGGCATAAAAATTTCGAAATTTTATGCCATTATTAGAACCTTAAGATTTCAATAATTTAGATTTCTTATTATTTAAAATCTTAATTAATTATAACATTAATTGTTGAAAACTCGAATAGCCACATATTCAGTTATAATTATGAATTACGTGAATTTATTTATGTAACACAGACATGACGAGTTCCTTGAACTCGAGCACGACTTCGAGCCGAGGAGTTCGCATAGCGATTTATTTGATGTCGGACTTGATCCTGATCGTGGAAGTCGACCGGGGTGCCACGATGCAGCAAATCCTGGACAGCGTCGAATCGGAATCCGAACTGGGTATTCACCGAGTGTCTTCGATAAACGGTCAAGCTATTTTCGCCCTTTGGCTGTGTTCATCGCGACTGGAGGTGCAACTTGGGCCGTCGCACAAGCCCCTGGAGCTCGTGGCCAAGTGGCCGAGGCTCGTCCTCAAATACGGCGCCGGAAGTGCCAAGGAAGAGGACGAGCCAATCCTGTATTTCCGGAGAAACGTATTTTTGTCGCGAAAAGACGAGGAACAAATCAAAGAGTCCAAGGTTTTGGAATACTTGTACGCCGAAGCGAAACACAACGTTCTCGCAGGTAAGGTTTTCCGAGGAAAATTTCGGAAAACGTCTTGAACAATTAGTTATAATAGAGGAATTTGTTTTTTGAATATTTCAATGAATCTTTTTTTATGTACAATATCATAAAGTTTTAATGATTT
The DNA here is from genome assembly GCA_030522825.1 of Platygaster orseoliae. Taxonomy (NCBI): domain Eukaryota; kingdom Metazoa; phylum Arthropoda; class Insecta; order Hymenoptera; family Platygastridae; genus Platygaster; species Platygaster orseoliae. The sequence continues at coordinate 14,950 of JAPYZL010095455.1, forward strand.
TGAGTCATTTTGTTCATGCCCACAAAAGTCGAGTAATAAACAAATCCAGTTCAAAATTTTACAAATCAAGAGCATTTGCAATCCAAATTTTTCAATACCCAAAAATACTAAAAATATCAGATTTTACAATGAAAGAAATTCATTTCGAAGTCAATGTTTTCATTCATTCAACTGTCAAATTAGGGTATTTATTTGCAGTCGTATATTGCAATCTAATTTTTTCAATATCAAATCATATCAATTTTGACGTAAATTTTAAAGTAAAAGCACAAACTTACCAATTTTACACCTTAAATGAATAATCAATTTAAACATTGTTCAATTTCGTATTGATTGTTTGTCTTAAAAAAATAGGATGGTCTGAATAGAAATTTTTGGCATTGTTCTATTAAAAAAAAAAAATTTATATTAAGACACATTATTATGGTTATATGTTGTACATGAAAGAAAAATGAGTAACAATTGATATTATTATTAAATATTCTTAAATGATTTACATCGGCACAAATAAATTGATACGGTAAAAAAAGCCAACAAATTTTTTTCATATAATTTAGTGAGTAAATCTGATGGAATTGTATAATAAAGAAAGACTAATTTTTTATTGATTTGTGTGTTATAGTTGTTTATAATATTTTTTTTTAACTGTTAATTAGATTGTACGTAATTTTTGAACAGGACCCAAAAAGAAGTACAGTTGGCAGCTAAAATATTAAAAGAATAAAGATTCGAGTAAATAAATTCTTCAAATCATTCCTTCTTTTTTTACTTAATTTAAATTTTAAAAAATTTTTCATATTAACTGGGATATCATGTAAAAATCATTATTTAAATAAGCTCTATTGATTAATTATCCATTTTGTGTTGACTACAATTAAAAATTATTGAAAATTTCATAAAATTCGTTTTTTATTTGAACGATTAGGAAGATACCCTTGCGAAGGTCAGGCAAGGTACGCGAGCTTAGGAGCTCTTCAGGCGAGAGTAGAGCTTGGAGCTTACAACTCGCAAACCCACACTTTGGCTTATTTTCGAAAACACCGTTCGAGGTTTCTTCCCCATCATTACAATATACCGAGTTTGTTCTTTGGCTTGAGCTTTGGGCTTGGTCTGGTACGTATATTTCTCCATGCTACAAAAAATAGCTATTTTCGTGGCTGTGAGCAAGAAGTTAATTTTAGCGACAATAAAATTTTTAAGGCAAGGTGAAGCCGAGCCGCAAAATCGTCTGAGACTAAATCGACGATTGCTCACAGGTGCGAACATAATTTTATTTTTTGCATGCGTAGAAATGGCCACTTTATTTGCATGAAACGCGGGAACAAAATCCCCTTACTGAGGTACTCGCAAATAAGCGGGATATATCATTCTTTCCTAGGGAAATATTCATTTCTCCATCTGGGAGAAATGAATATTTCCCTAGGGAAGAATGATTTCTCCCGCTAATTCACGAATACCCCATAAAGGAGATTTCGTTCCTGCGTTACATAAAAATGAAGTGGACACTTCTACACATGCATGGAAAAAAATATTGTATGCTACACGAGACAAAAAGGATGATTCCAACTCGTGCACTTGCGCACTCAAGGCTCTAAAATCGTGATTTGGCGTTACGTACAGGCGGTAAAAATCACTATTTTAGCGCCTTAAACATGAAAAATTAATTTCTTCTAGGAAAATATAATTTTCTCCAAGTTATTGGAAAATATGTAGTCATTAACTTCTGCAGATTGAGATTGTTAACGAATGTAAGGTTTTTAAAACGATCCAAAGGCGAGTTATGCACGGAGAATGAGAGAAACGTTTATTTACAGTAAATATGCTGCTGAATTTCGTATTTGTCTAAAAAATTTATTAACATTTAAGAAATTTTCTATATGTATTTATTATATAGGTATAATATAGGATATTTATTATAAATTATATATATTTATTATATATATGCCCAGGGGCGGCAAGTTCCAAAAAATATTGGGGGGGCCAGGGCCGGCGGAACAGTTTCGCTTCATGTATGGAGTTTAGACGACCGGGGGGGGGGGGG
>JAPYZL010095478.1:0-18008 GCA_030522825.1 Platygaster orseoliae
GGTATTCAGACACTGAAAGCGATATCTTTCTGAAGCATATTATCGCGGGAATATTGAATGGTTTTTTGTCCGGATTTTGGTGGCGCACCCTGTAGTATAGTAGTTGTAGTTGTTTCTATTAAAATTCATCTATGAATAGTATCAATTTAAAAAAAAAAATATAATAATATAATCGAAAAAATATAATATAATTATAAAAAATAGTAAAAATTTTGATCATGGGAGATAATTTCCCATATTTTGTATATTAAGAACTGTTATTGACCAAAGTAAAAAATATTATATTTTTAGAATTTTCTACTTTATATAATTTATAACTACAATACTTTACGTTTTACTATACTGCATAGCAAAAATGAATATATTTTTATCGAAATGTACTATAATATATGAAAAATTTAAGTTATATTGTGAATTTTCCTTAAATATAGTTATTTTTACAATATTAATAGTCAAAATTACTATGTTTTTTTCTCAGTGTACGCCATCATATTTATGGATTTTGTTACGCGATATTTTTCTTAACCGCTCTTGCAAAATTTCCGAACTGATTCATATAACTTTGAATCATTGAAAAGATGTTTATATTATGTTATGACTTTTTCAAAAGATTCCTTCAGCAGGAGATTACAAAAAAATTAATTAAGTACTCCTATTTCCCAACAATCTTTTTTTATTTCATTTCTATCATTTTTTTGTCTAATACAAACAAATGAAAAATGACACTTAAAAAAAAAGAAACTATATTCTCACTCTTAAAGTTGGACATGCAATTCTCTGTGTGGTTACAGTTCAAAACTTTTCCAGATCAATAGAACATCGATTTTCATGCTTTATTTTCCATGGTTCACAAATTTAAAAAAATGTGAGGATTTCCTTTATCAACGAGGAAACTATTCCAAGGGAAATTTCTTTCTTCGAATCTTTATTTAGATAAGGGCGCAAAAACACTTTTTCCTTCCGAATAACGATACAAAAACTGTATTTTGCAGAAAACAATCTTTGTAAAAATAGACTTTTGCATGAATTGTTAATTGCGGATTAGAAAAAAACTTTACAATTACGGTCGTAAGTCTTTACACCAAAATCGATCGTCGAGAAGAATTTTCTGCGTCACGTGACATGAAAAATACAATGAAAAAGTAGGTCTTGGGAGCAGGTTGTGGATTATGTCACGCAGTTCCTGAAACGTTGACTCGAAATTAAACAAAAAACAAACTTTAAGTTTCCTAGTTTTCACGAGAAATAATCTCATTTACATCAATTTCAAGTTTCGTGAAAAATTCGCTTGCTCGAAAACAAATGTTCGCGACGTCGCGATTTGACGTTCTCGAGAGTTTTCGCGATTACTTTGAAATCGCACTTGACTTGACGCGCAATAAGTTTTGGATTTGACATATTTCATGTATTTTCACAACTCTATTTGGATGAAAGAACGTGTCGCACATTCAATGCGATTAGAGAATCATGGTTTATTTCATGTAATTGAGAATCGAAATGGGAAAAACTTAATATGAAACGTTCATAAATAAACGTAGAATTATTTGATCGAGAAAATCTAGTACGCAGTGCACATTTTGAAAAAAAAGTCAAATAAATTTATTCGAAAAACTCACGAATCTTTTAAAGTTTGATACTTGCCCGATTAACTTTGTACGAGGTGAAAAATTTTCTCGGCGTGTATGAAACGTTTTTTCACCACTCAAACGAAAAAAAGGCGAGGCCGGAAAATTGGAAATAATGGCAATCACAATGCAGGAAATGAATCGGTACGACGCGGTTCGTTAAAATTCCCATGTGACGCGGCTCAGTTAAAGGACCTGTGATCATTTGACTCACTATTAATTGGTTCCCCGGTAAGCGCTGTTCACATGCTCGCTGCATAGTGTGGATCACGAGCACCTACCCCATTATCTCACTCGCGTAATTACCCTCATTAACGATCCTGTTAAATTAGACGATTTTGGACGTTTTACTTCCTATTCATGCGACAATAATCATCACCACAACAAATTTATTCCCTGTAATCTCCAGCAACGCTGAATTTCGTCATTTCAAGTTTGGAAATGTTTTTCTGAAGTCTGGTTTTTTGTTTTTAATCTAGTTTATTTGCAGAAAAAAGTCACTGGATGGTAGATCAATTATCTGAACGTTATTTGAATTCCGATTGACAGGAAAAAATTGAGGGGCAGCAAATTTTCAGGGAAATTTGGGAAATTTTGTTTTAGGTGCAAGAAACTAAAATTTGGCAGAAAGATCAAGGTTTAAATAAATGATGTAAGGATTTTCGGCTTATTTTGTTCGTATATGTAGGAATATAATTAATAAGTATCGTGATAACATTGCAACATAATAACAAGTTTGATAGTGTAGTAAGTAAATCTCTGAATTAGGAATAGTAATTGTTAACTGTAATTTCATTACGCATTAATAATTAATTAAACTGAGATTAACAAATTCTGCAAGATTTAGTATTTTTATTTGGAACTGCATATAAAAAACGGTTATAACATCTCCGGAATTTCCGACATTTTTCAAATTTTGACAGAATGTTCGAAATTCATAAAATTTTGAAAATAAATTTGCTGAGATTGTCTAAACCTCTTTATTTGCATAATTTATCCATTTTATTATACTTATTAAACAATTTTGTCAACTATTTTATGTTGCAAATATTCAAAACGCTTAAAATTTCCATGAATCCTCAAAGTTTTCCGATTTGAATCATTCTCCAATTATTGATATTTTATGAATTTTACGTAAGTCCAACCATTTGCAAAATGTTCTGAATGTGACGAAATTTCGAAATGTAGGTAATCATTGAAGATTATAAATGATATTCCTAAGAATAAGTAAATTTTCACGGTATTGAAATGTTTGCAATCTCAGAACTTTTCAACATTTTTCAAATTTTGACGGAATTTTCAAACTTACTGAAATTTTATAAATAGAATTACTAAAATGATCGAAAAATATTTATTTTCACAATTTCTCAGTTTTGATATACTTATCAATAAATTTTCGTGGCTATTCATTATTGGAAATTTGCAGAACGCTAAAATTTCCATAAATTAAAAAATTTTTCTATTTGTAGCATTTTTTAACTATTAACAATAATTTATGATTTTTGTGGAAGTCCTGCCGTATGCAAAATGTTGTAAATGAGACGAAATTTCGGAATTTCAATAATCATAGAAGTTCATGAATAATTTTCATAAGAATAAGTAAACTTTAACGATATTGAAATGTTTGCAATCTCAGAAGTTTACGACATTTTTTAAATTTTGGTGAATTGTTCGCGATAACTGAAATTATCGAAATGCAAATGCTGAAACTGTCGAAACATTTTATTTTCATAATTTCTCAATATTATTATACTTATTCATAAATTTTAAATACTATTTTTTGTTGAAATTTTTCAGAACGCTCAAAATTTCCATAAGCTTTTAAGTTTTCTAACTTGGAGCATTTTACAACTATTGATAAATAACGTATATGTATTTTACGAAAGTTCTATCGTTTGGAAAATGTTCTAAAACTTCCGAAATTTCGGATTTTTAGCCTTCATTAAAACTTCTTAATAATATTCATAAAAATGACTAAATTTCTACAATATTAAAATTATTGCAATAATATCTAAATCTTTTGACATTAATCAAATTTTGATGGGATGTTTAGATGAATTAAAATTTTCGAAATGTAATGCTCAAATTATCAAAACATTGATATTTTTATAATTTCTCAATTTTAATATACTCATGAATAAATTTTGTCGAGTATTTTTTGTTGCACATTTTCAGAACGCTTAAAATTTTCCAACTGGAAGCATTTTCCAACTATTGATTGTTTATAAACTTTTCGAAAGTCTTATCTTCTGAAAAATGTTCTAAATGTGACGAAATTTCTAAAGTTTTGTAAATATTGAATTTAATGAACGATATTCAAAAAAATGAATAAATTTTTACAATATTAAAATACTTGCATTCTCAAAAATTTTTTAATGTCTGATAACTTTTCGAATTTCCCTTATAAATTATATCTCCACAATTTTGAAAATTATTTGAATATTTGAATTTCACAAAATTTACTGAATTTTCAAAACGTTAGTCTTTTTGGAAATTAAAAAATTATAATAATTTACGGGTTTCTTAGAGAAGGAGCAATTTTCCAAAATATAATGGAATAACAGAATTTACTATAATGTTTTAAATAACGTCTATTTTGTAATTACTGACAATGAATTGTACAAAACATCTGAATTTTCAAATTCTAACATAAGTAGAATTTTTTACTTTTTTCCTATTTTGTGATTTTCGTGAATTCATATAGAAGACTCAAACTTCATATGATTGTCCAATTCACTGATATTCGAATTTTTTTTTAGCAGAAGATGTGTTTGTCTGTGTAGGTGGGGGGGGGGGGTGAGAAGCGTCAATTTTTAAAACTGCCTAATGTCACCAAATTCCTAAATCCGACCCTGCTGCTTGATAATAAATATACGAGCAGATACAAATGTATAATTTGGTCAACCAAAAAGCTACTGATAGAAGTAATATGAGAACAGCTAGGAAAAGTCAAACAAATGTGAGACTTGATGAAAGATTGAAACGAAATAAGAAGTACGTTGAGGAAAAAAGTATGGCTGACTTCTGGCACGAGCAAATACTTGAGGAAGACAAACCAATACAAGTATCTGGAATATGCCAGTCTCCATTCTAAGAGGACAAACATCGCCAAGATCGAATGCTCCGCGAAACGTAGTTCTCCTTACTTCCTCAGAGCTTTTTCCAAAATTATTCCAGTTTTATCTTGGAAACGGTTTTTGAAACATTGATATAAGGACTTATTTTAATGAAATTTATGCTGAAAATATTACTAAAGTCATAGAAACTGAATTTTTTTAAACTTTTTTATATACTTTGAATTTAAAAGTTTCAAATGAGATTGATTATGTTTGTGATTATGAAAATTCCAAAAAAAAGCTTTATTTAGATATTAAACATTACTTGTGACTGTCCAGTTTATTTAAAAAAGAAAGCAACACTACGATGCCTAATACAAAAACATTTTTTTCACAATTACTTTCGTGCCCCTTTGCAGCAATTCTGTTCCTACACCCTTGAATAGACCGCGTAACTTTCAACGACGATTAATTTCGTTCAAGAGCGAAACGTAAACGCTAAAGTAGTCAGGTAAATACGGAAGACTTTGCAAGAAATTGATGGACTAACGAGTCAACATCGTGTATTTTATATTTTTCCCGCTGCCTCGTTTCACCCGAGGATAGAAGCTATGGTGAGGTCGTTCTTTCTATGACGTCAGAGAGCAGAGTTCGTAACTGTGCGAGACGGGAAACGAAACTGACTCAATTCACTACACTTTTTCGTTCTAGAAAACCCCTATTTCACGGCAAATTTCTCTAAGCATGGAAAATTGTTTCCCCCTGGCTCATAAAAGTAGAGACTAAAACAATCACGTTCTTAGAACCCCATTTTGAGATGTTTTCCTCGGAAATCAAGCATTTTTCATTTCAATCTTGAAACATATGTACCTATTCGCAGTTTTTGCCAATTTTTAATAAAACTATTTAATTATAAGAATCAATGACAAATCAGTCGAAATTCTGTATAAGCATTGGTTTTTAATAAAAATTAAAATAATCTGAAAAACTTATAACCCAAAAGCACCCAGTTCAAAAAATCTATAGAGAAATTAATTGAATTTCAATAATACTGAAAAAATAGGAGAAATCTATGAAAATACGGTTTTAAACCTTAACATCCAAAGTATCGAATCTTGGAATTCTCTACAGGATTTTTAAAAATAATGGGTATTTGAGCAAACCAAAAAAATCTTTTACATTTCCTAACTACTTAAATAAAAAATACTAAGAATACTTCACGACCGTAAAAAAATGTTTATAAATTGTATAAAAATGACAGAAAATCCTACAAATTGTGAAAGTACTGAACTTTTTGGAAAATCGTGTCTTTGAAAATACTGTTTCCTGAAAGATATTCATATAAATACTGTATATCTTATTTACTTAGAATTCTAGAATACCACATTCTAAAAATCCATATGCTTCTCGATAAAAATGTATGATATATATAAAAAACTAGAATACCCTACATTCTCAAAAAAGTACTTAAAATACTAACAGTTCATGAGTCAATTTTAACATATGCAAATAAAATTTTTTTAAAAAAGAAGAACTTATATAAATTCAAATTTTAGAGTATCGAATTCCTAAAATTCATAAAGGAATATATGAAACTACCATGTAATCTTTTAATTATCACAAATATTCCTCTTACAATTACAATTTTCTATCGCTACAATTCACAATTTTGCAAGCATTTTAGGGCATCGATCAAAATCTTGAATAAACAATTTTGATTTATACAGATAGGATGTTCTAAAAAATTCACTAAAATATCGAAAACCTACATGCATTTTAATTCTAGAGCATTAGATTCTAGAAATTCATTAAAAAATCCATTAAAATGCCATATAATCACTTAAATACTACAAATACTGCTCTGACAATTACAATTTTATATGTCAACAATTTACAATATTCAAAATACTTTGGAGAATTCATCAAAATCCGCAAAAATCATGCCAATATCTAATCTTCATTTTAAGGTTCCCGTACGTTTCCCCGAACGGACATTTCCCCGAAAACACTTTTCCCGAAGACGAATCCCCGAATTTCTATTCACTCGAAAACAGCCAAATATTTTCAGATTCCCGATTTTCGACTCGTAAAAAATATATGAGATGTCTGAAAAAACAGAAAAGATTTGTAACCGGAATTAACGTTTATAACTCAAATTGAAAAAATAAATTCTTTGAATTAAGAAAATGCACTTTTTCGAAAAATTTTGTTGTATGTACGGAAAAAATTTTTCGTTTACAAAATATTACATTAATGATTCATTCTATGAATTCGGGGACAGTGTGTTCGGGCAAAAGGTTTTCGGGGAACGATATTCGGGAAAATGGTCGGGAACGATTTTTACTATACATCAACTTTGACGTTTTACTATACTGCATGGAAAAAATATATATATTTGTGGCTAAATGTATTATAATATATGAAAAATGAAAATAATATTTAAGATTTTTCTTGGGGATACAAATTTGTTTAGTATTTATAGTACAAATGACTAGGTTTTTTTCTCAGTGTGTATTTACGCATAGGTAATTACTGGCTTTAATAAAATAAATATGTTTTAATTATTATTGCATATATGTTTAGATCACTTTTTTTTATTTTTGAGCTTACAAAAAGTGAAAAGCTTTATTTCCAATTGTTGCAATTGGACACGCTTTTACTAAATGCACTGTATAGGTACATAGCTCGTCCTGTAATCGATAACCCTTGCGGTGGTGAACCCTGCCGCAACCTGGCAAGTGTATAAATAGTGTAAGGTTCATATCGCTTTGTCATTATTTTTCCTTGATTATCTTTTTCGCGATAAAATTGCATTTACAATGAGATCGCATTGCGATCGTGTCATTTATATATTCTTTGAAGTATCTCATTTTAAAGACCAAATTTTTCGAACGTATATTAGTAGTTTTTTTTCTTCAAAGTATTCAAAAACTTTTATATTTTTGTTTTACATCTTATTTTCAAATTTGCTAAGGGCATAAACAATTTTCGAAAAGTAATGTCCAATTTTTTTTGTATTTATCAATGTAAGTTTAAAATTCTAATGAATCTATTTTTAAAACTCAAACGTTGTTTATAAATTTTGCAGATCGTGTTCAGTAACATGTTTTTTTGAACTATGTATAAACGGAAATTTTGAAGTATAACTGAAAGTTACAACAAACCTTAGTAAGTAGAGCAAAGTTGAACAACGTTTGGGACGTTTTAAATAGTTAGTATTATGTTTTGAAATTTTTAAAATCTTCAAAACTAAAAGAAAAACATTGGAATTCCAAAAATGATCAAAAGCTTTATAAAACTTGTATTACTTTTTTCTCTATACCTAAAATAACAAGTTGACAGAGTTTGTCGATAAATATTTAATTAATGAAGTAACTAATTCAATAACGAACCAACCGTAATAATTAACAAATAATTTTATAGTAAAAAAATTTCTCCAACTCGAGTTACAAAAAAGTCCACAATCGATGAACGCGATAATTCGCGTTTGTTCATTTCGTGCAACTTCATTTACTCCACTGAGGGCAAAAAAAAACGTTATCAAAACCGTCGGTCGCGTAGAAATATAGAACAATGTTCCACTTGACTTGTTCTTCTATTTTTCATGCAGCGCAATAGCACTTTTCTCCGAGCTAAGAAAAAAAATGACAAAAACAAAACGTAGCACTGAATTTCGTTGTCACGGCGAAAGCGAAACCCGAGGATTTAATTAAATCAAACGCTCGTAAATTCAGAAAAGCCCCTAAAAATGTTTCATTTTGGGAATCTAATTTCCGGAGTGGAAAACATATTTTTGTAGGGATAAAATATCTTCGTAGATAACAATATTGCGGAACTTGAAATTTTTTCTGTCTGTTGAATAATTATTGGATTTGGATTTTCGCTTGTGAAGTCATAGGGAGCTCATAGTGAGCTTACTGTGAGTTTGCAACACGGTACTGAAAATAAAACTGTTTGCTCACTAAAGATTCGATCAATAAAAATTCTTATTGATAACTATCAGTAGCTTGAGGTTTTTTACTGATTAATATCAGTAAAAATCAGTAAGTTCCCCTACCATTGACTTATACCGCGTGTTTAAAAATTCATTGATGTCAATAAGAAATCAATGTTTATTAATAAACTAAAAATAATAGTGTTCATAAAAATATTACGATTAATTTATGATAATTTTTTTTACTATTAATTATTTATTATATTTGATTACAACTTTTGGGCCATATTACTCATAACATGATATGTACAGTATTTTTAACATATGATGATTCATTTTTTAATTGTATGAATTTTCTTCACCGTTAAGTTTTTAATAAAAATTGTTATAATATTACCTTGTTGATATTCTTATGTTAATAAATTAATAATTGTCATAATTATTTATTATTATTATTCAAAATAATATTTACATCAATATTATTATAAATTTATGATAATTTTCACTGTTGATTTTTTAATATACTTAAATATATTTTTTAATATAATTTTTTAAGCGTATTATTCATGACATGATGTACTATTTCTTCAAGATATGATGTATATCATTTTTTAATGATATTAATTGTCAATAAACCAAGTTTTTCATAAAAATTTTTATAATATAACTTTGTTTTTATTCTTATGTTCAATAATTAATAATTGTTATAATTATTTGTTGATTCTAGTCATAACGATACGCATATTATTATTACCATTGATTCATGATGATTTTTATCATTATAATTTTCTAATATAATTTTTGAATCGTATTATTTATGACATGATGGACCATTTTTTTATCGTAGATAAGTATCATTTTCTTATAATAATAATTTTAATGATCGTCAAGAATTTATTAATTAATTTCTATCATAATTTATTTATATAAATAATAATGACATTCATGTCAATATTATCAGTTATTAGGATATTCTCATCACGATTCATTTTTTAATGTACACTGAGAAAACGATTTATTGACAGTTAATAAATATTTATTTGGATATGAGCAAATAAATATTGTTTTGTCTCAAAAAAATACACGTTCCATGAAAAGAATTTGAACGGACTGTTCCAAGATATGAATTATTAACAGTTAAATTTTATTTCATGGAACGTGTATTTTTTTGAGACAAGACAATATTTATTTGCTCATATCTAAATAAATATTTATTAACTGTCTATAAATCGTTCTCTCAGTGTATTTGAATATATTTTATTAAATCATTTTTAAATGATAATAATTTTAATTACCATCAAAAATTAGGAATTGTTTTAATAGTTCTTATCAATATTAATTTTTTCAAATATTAGAATATATTCTTACAGCGTATTTGTATATAATTGTGTATATAAACATTTTCCACTGGATTCAGAATTTCGTTATGTGAATTTTTTAATTTTATATAGGTACATTACTGTTCTATATAAACTAGTATTATTTTGTATATTTATTGTCTAATAAAAATAATTTCCTTTCAGATAACTGAAGAATATTTTTGTTATTTTTAGACATGAAAAATATCAAATTTGTGATTAAGTTTTTTTTACTTATAAATGCAAGTCAGAATATTGATTAATTATTGTATCTAGAAAAATCATCAACTATCAGTAACACTAGAACCTTATTGATACTGATTGATGTTTCTCCTTACTGATATTTATCAAATTTCTTTAAATCACCGTGAACTCAAATTCACTAGGGTTGTTTAAATTATGAATTTCCAGGAGTGGTTTTTTATCACAACAATAAAATACGCAAAATCAAACTTTCATTTTATCTACAGCAACGTACAGCAAAATTCTCGTCAAAAAATATGAAAATTCGTTTTTTAACGAAATCCTGATTTCATTACCATATACGTCAACCATTTTTCATTTTGAGATACGGATTATGCAAACTACGAATTGACGAGAAAGAGATGAATTCAGTCACTTGAAATTTTTCTCGAATATGGAATTTTCTTCTAAATTTTCTTCTACTCTAATTTTTTTCCATCGAATTTCGCGATTCGGACGTCGAAAATGATACGATTAATTTTCCCAAACTTGGTTCTTTGCAAGAAAATGCATTAAGCAATTTCGTTCCTTTTTCCACCCTCCTATTCTTCACCATTGATTTTTAGCTACGAATGAGAAATTACGAATGTCAACTACTTTCATTCAGTTTCAAACTCGGTCCTAGAAAGTAATGTATCTCTCCGAGTTTTTCTTGGTATGACAATGGGAGCAAATGATTTCATGACGCGATGAGTAACAACTTTGCAAAGTGAGATGCAAAAAATTCTTACTTTAAACTTAAGGTTCGTAATGCAATGTGAAATATTGACGGAATACAGTAATTTTTCAAATGCTCGGAATTCATCCTACGATTATTCAAGTGTGCAAGAAAATGCTTTGCATAAAAAATTCCTCAAATCTACCGAAATTGGAAGTCTGGAGCATTCAATTCTGGAAATGAAGATAAAACTGCAAATATGCAACACAGTGAAATATGACGAAATTTAATAAATGCTGAGAGTGTAAAAAAGACGTAAAGTGAGAGGAATCTATAAAATACTGAGATTCTTTGTAGACATTGATTTTTGGAGAAAATAAAAACTGAAAATCATGCACACTGTAAAAATACTAAAAAAGTACACAATGACCTGAAAATATTTTAAATGCCATGATATTTTCGAAATAACTGTTTTCTGGAAATTTTTTTATAAAACTGAAAATTTCTAATAGCTCGATATCCAAAGAATCAAATTTTTGAATTATGTTCAAGAATTTTGATGAATAATGTATATCTTTAAATACCAAAAAATCCTATCAAAGTTTCGAAATACTTCATCAAATTTTAAAAAACAAAAAATACTTCACATCTGTAAAATACTTCATATCTGCATAAATGTTAGTTTCCCAAAAAAATTATCAAACTACTGAAAATCTAAAAAACCTTTAATATCAAAGCAAAGAATTATAAAAAAATGCTGAAAATCCTGCATACTATAAAAAAACTTTAAAAAAACTATTTGACGAAAAATATTGAAAACACCATAATATCTTTGAAAGTATACTGTTTTCTGGAAAATTTATCAATATACTGAAAATCTCGTAAACTGAAAATTCTAGAGCAACGAATTCCATAGACTATAAAAAATCCATAAAAACGCCAGAAACCTATAAAAAAAAAACTATCCTACTAGATTTTCAAAATAGTAAAAAACACGCAAAACCTCTCAAACACTAATAGCCCAAGACAAAATTTCCATATACGCAGAAAAAATTTTCTCTTGAAACCTTACAAATAAAAAAACCCAAATAAAATCAAAAAAGAAATCCACAAACGAGCCAAACAATTGAAAAAAAAACTACCAAGAAAAGTTAAAAACAAGAAACTGTAATTTTTTTTATAAATCGACATATTTCAAAAAGCTAAAGCTCGAGCTTTACACTCGAATTCAAGGATATTACGATATCCCAATTTATATTCATTAAAACATTGAAACAAACATATATTATTTCTATACATTGACCCTTTTGACATTTAACTCTACCTTCCATGAAAAATTTCAATTTGCATTTACATGTCAAAGAAGAAGAAAAAAGCGCATTCAGTATTTTCAAGGTACTCGAAGGAAATGCACAACATTAGAATAATAAATAGTGGATGAATTCGTGGCCCAGATATAAATGAATGGCATTTAAGGTAGACAAAAAAATACCGTTTTTAAACACAAAAGCCTGCATCTCAATTCCCGAGATGAAAGTCTGAGATTTCGAGCCTCTTCAGCGATACTACATTATCCCCATTTATATTACGAAATGTGCAGTGAACTTGATGAAACGCTGATGCGCTTCGCAAGTGTAAGCTAGGGCTAACAATAGCTATTTGAAGAATATTCAAGAGCTTTGTATAACCTTGCCCATTACATGTAATACTATAAGAATAATGAGAAGAAAACGGGCTTCATAATGTAGCGAAAAAAAACAACCTTGTATCACATCGGGACTGCAATTAGAAGGGGACGGGGGTGGCGGCGTAAAAAAGGGGAGGTTCGGGTATAGTGAGAAAATTCTAGGGTATTGAATGGAATATGACGTTCTCAGCCCTAAAGATAACGTGTAACACAAAACATTGATAGCGAATTATAGATGTTCACGGAAAGAAATCTTTGATTCAAGCTAAAATTAATTAAATAAAATATAGACTAACCAAAGTTTTCATTATGATTATTAATGAAATATTTTCATAAGGAGAACTGTAGCTGAAATTAATAACACTTTGGTTGTCACATCCCAAACTTTAGTTGGTCGATACTTGACTTAATCGTTTGGTTGCTGGAACCAAATATTTGTTTCCGTGTATACCTGTAAATTAGTGATATTGTTTAAATTGTTTGCTTCTAGAATAATATTCGTCTTACATCTGAAAACATAAAAAATATACAGGTACTTGAAATTCATTACATGAAACGAACAGTCAACTTGTGGAAACGAACAAAACATGAGAAATTGAGCGAACAAACAATTTTTGGAAAATCACATGTAATTATTCAATATGGACCTGAGTATTTATTATTGATATTCTTATCAATGTTATGAATGATAATATATTATCTTAAAAATAATATGGTTGATATATATTTTTGTAATATAACCCATAACATTATATTTATAATAATTATATTCAGGGCTGGATTTGAATGCGGGGAAAATTGTAGGGGGGAGGGGGCAGCAAGTTATCAAGAAAACTTTCGAAATTTATTCTACCTACGAGAAACTAAAATTTTACAGAGATGTTAATGTTTAAATAACCGATGTGAGGATTTTTTCTTTATTTCGTTAGTATATTTATCAACATAAAAAGTTAGTTTCATGATAATATTGCAACGTAATAACTAGTTTGATAGTTTGAAAAGAAATTCTTTTATTTGAGAATGCTAATTGTTAACTTAAATATTTCATAATACATTATTAGACACTTTTGCGCTCCGCGCGATAATTAAACTTAGGTCAACGAATTCTGCAGGATTCAAAATTTTGATTTTAAGGTCCATATAAAAAAAAGTAAACATTTCCGGAATTTTCGACATTTTCCAATTAAGGCGAGGGGTTCACTTTCACCTTCGCGTCTCCTTTCCTCTCACGCGCTCTCTATTCTCTGCATCTTTCTCGCACGTCAATGGCGATCCCCTCGCCTTAAAACGGAATGTTCGGAATAACTAAAATTTTCAAAATGAAATCGCTAAAATCGTCGAAACATTTTTATTTGCATAATTTCTCAATTTCAGTATACTATTCAATATAATTTTGTCGACTTTTTTTCGTTGCGAATTTTCGAAACGTTTGAAATTTCAATGAACCTAAAAATTTTTTACTCCCAAGCATTTTCAAACTGTCAATAATTTATAAATTTTGCAACAATCCTATCGTTTTCAAAATGTTTTAAATGTAAAGAAATTTTGTAATTTTAGTAATCAGTAAGTATTATTATTATTGATATTTATAAGCATAAGTAAATTTGTAGAATATAAAAATTCTCACAATCTCTGCAATTTTGCAAATTTATCGTTTGCAAAATGTTCTAATTGTGATGGAATTTCTTAATTTTAGTAATCATTGAAGATCATGAATGACATTCATGAAAATGAATACATTTTTTTAATATTGTAGTTCTTCCAATCTCAGAAATGTTCAATTTCTGATAACTTTTTAAATTTCCCTTATCAGTCACATCCCTAAAATTTTAAAAACCGCTGGAATATTTGAATTTCACAAAATTTGGTGAGTTTAAAGAATCTCAATCTTCTTGAAAATTTCAAAAATGTTATAATCATTCACGTGGTTTCTAGAGTGGGAAGCATTTATGAAATTATGATGAATAAACAAAATCTACCAAAATTTACCAAATTATGTAAATTTTGAAATTACAAAGTGTTACAAAACATCTTAATTTTCAAATTCTTCGATAATTAAGATTTATTTACACTTTTCTTGTTTTGTGATTTATGTTAATTCATATAGAGGGCTCAAAATTCATATTACTCCCCAATTCATTGAACTCCAAATTTTTTCCTAGGAGAAGATAAGTGTTGAAGGGGGGGGGGGTAGAGGGGTATTATTTTTAAAACTGCCTAAGGGCGCCAAATTCGTAAATTTGTATTATTAACAAGTATCAAAAATAGTATCCTCATCAATATAATCAACATTCTTAAGTTTTTTTCTCAGGTTTCCTGCCAAAAGAATTGAATTTCGATGTCATAAAAGTTATAATATTCGTATCGTTGAAAAAAATTCTTTTGAAATACTTGCCATTTCAATAAAGTTAACAAAATATCGGACTCAAAATTCCCCATTATTAGTTATAGGATATTTAATGTGACATAATAGAATTCACCACAAAAATTTCGCCAACCTAATAAATAACCTTTATTAGCGAAAACGCAAAATTTTCTATCATATACGTCATACTTCAATGCGAAGCTCATTAATTCTGTTCTACCAACAACGTTCGAACCGAACAATTTGTTGAACCAATAAACATCCTAATCAACATCCTAGCCACATACAAACATTTTGGCCGAATATTGTTTGGCTTCTCACAAATTTGAACCATTTGGAGATAACAGGGGATGAATAATCTATGATAGTTCCCACGATCCTGAATAACATTGTGTATTCCAATTCAAATAGAAGCTACTAATTGTGATTATTATTGTCATCATATGAAAGGAAACTGTATCTCTGTACGTTAGAAAATAAGAAAATATTTTATGAATAATATTAATTCCTAATTTTCCCTTGACCTAAACATCCATGAATTTAATAATCGTTAAAGACTAATTTTTAAATTAGGTAATAGAATTTAGAATCAAACGTTTTTGCAGGCTTTTTGCTTTTTTCAGCTTTCTTGGGGAACTACCAATTTACAAAAATATGACAAACTTTAAATATGTTATAATTTAAATCTTATCTGCTTACATGATATTTTTCTTATAACTTTTTCCATTGTAAAAATTTGAATTTTTTTTTTTAATTTGTCATTACAGATTTTATCGAAGTCTTTAATCCTCTCGTTTTCGCCAGGTAACGCGTGAAACTGCACCAACCATTCTAGCAACATTGAAGTCTCCAGCGCACAAGCTGGAGCTCCGCGCCCAAGTCCCTAACTTGCTCCGTAAAAAAGCCTCTCAAACTCCCCTAAAACCCTTTCAAAACACGCACTTGTACAAAATAACACTCCCAAATGACGCTACTTTTCACTCCATTTCCAAACAACTACAAAACCGTCAAAAAATTCTTCCTACTCCCAAAACTTGAAATAATCATTGAAAAATACATTAACTCAAAAAACACCCTCATTTATACAAAATAAGGAAAATAGCTATTTCCGTGCCTGTGAGCAAAAAGTCGATTTTAGCGAAGACGAGATTTTGAAGGCGAGGCGAAGCCGAGCCGTAAAATCGTCTGAGCAAAAAATAATTGCATACATAATTTTTAACGTTGAAGGCTATAAAATCGTGATTTGGCGGAAAAAAATTCTTGACATGGGTAAAATAGAGAAAATCCATCGCGATTGAAACGGGGAAAGGTCATTCTTGCACCTGACTTTGCACCGTAGTAACTATTTATGGGAAAAGCGTGTCACTGCCGTGAACTGAAAATGCGTTTGGCAAAGGATCAAGTGCACTTACTGGTCGTCTAAATCCGAATTAGATGCAGCGGTTAAGACGGTGTCGGCGCGAGGGACAAAGAAATGGGCGTATTTATGAAATTTAGAGCGCGATCGAGGGTTTGGGCACGTAAACGCACGAGGATGTTAGGTACTTGGTGAGGCGACGCGGTAAAAGATGCAGAAACGTTCGCGGCATGTCGAACACTGAGGGTTGTTCTTGTTCCTTTGGCGTGGCAGGGTGGTTACGCCGGAGCCGCCACCCCTCGACGCGACGGCTCACTAAAAGTGTACGGACATTACGGACCAGTACGGAAATCGTAGCAGTGCTAGTGAATTAACATTTTCAAGCAACCGCTTGATTTACTCTCGAATTTCATTTTCAAAATCCAAAAAAATACCCAGAAATCAACCTGAGTCGGAATTTCATCTTAAATTTCAACTTCTTTCACAGTCAGTATTCGCAATTTGCAGATGAAATAGTTGAAAATGATTGATTTTGACTTTTTTCGCCTCCAAAGTAACAAACTGATGTGTAATGCATTTTTTGTATTTCACCTTAATTTCATCTTCAAATCGTGTTCTCCAATTTCGTTATATTTTAAATGCACATATTAATATATGTGACCCGATCTGTTAAAACCTACCCATGGACCAAAACACCTTTTCGAGAAAAACGCGTTCAAAGTTTCTCGCCTAGAAGCAGATAAAAGATCTATCCCTTGCCCTTTCCTTTTCTACGTTCATTCAACCGTAATAATGATTGAAATATGAGTGAGCTGATGGGCCTACTATGAATAAATCAAGCATTGTAGGCCATCCCCGAGGGACCACTGGACACACAAAAGACGAGAATTTTGGATTTGTAAACAGAAAGAGACGATAGGGAAGGTTAAGTTGTCTCTTCGAAATAATGTTATAAAAAACACTTATCCAGAGCTCAATTTTTATCGTATAAAAACGAGATTGGTCGCAATCGATAGAGCATACTGTACTCTATGATAATATGTGAAACGAGATTTTGGTCCTTAGGTAGGTTTTTACAGATCGGGTCACATATGTTGTAGCGTTATTTCAAAACGTTATTTTTTAACCATTTTTTCACAATTCTATTAATTTATTATTTATCATTTTCAACTAGTTGAATCTTTACCCTTAACTTCAGTTTATGTATTTATTTATCAGTTTCTTTCATTTCTTTTACCATGCAGGAAATTGGATAAAATATGTACATCTGCAAATTTATGAATGAGAAACACAGAAATCAAATGATGAGATAGCAAATCATCATTTTTTAAATAATTTTTATAGGAATACAGCAATTGAATATTGTGTTACTAATTACGGAAAATTTTCAAAATTTCTGTATCTAAAATATTATAAGCTCAAATTTTTCTGATCTTGAAATTCTAAATATCTCATTAATAACATATTCACCAAAAAAACATTTCTAATGTAAAATTTGGAGGTGAGACGACCACGGTGGTCGGATTGTGGTTGAGTTCCGGTCGGATTCTGGTCGGATTGTATTTTTTGCCTTTAACTAGCAATAAACACTGAAGTTTCGCGCAAGACTTGTTCCAGACTTGCTACTGAACACATACAGGGTGCGCCACCAAAATCCGGACAAAAAACCATTCAATATTCCCGCGATAATATGCTTCAGAAAGATATCGCTTTCAGTGTCTGAAT
>JAPYZL010095483.1:0-13162 GCA_030522825.1 Platygaster orseoliae
TCATTTGAAGGTTGGTACTATATAAAAATAATATGCATTTAATACTAGCGACGCCATCTATGTGTCAGACCGGGGACTTATCAGCCAACCTGTTAATAGTCCATCCTTAAAAAAATTCTAAAACTTTCTATAACTTCCGCAGTATCCAAGAAATGATTTGAAAAAAAAGAGTTCAAATAAATATCTACACATTCTTTCAGTTATAAACAATCCTAAAAAAAAAGTTTTTACATGTCAAAAAACTTCGCGAAAATCATGAATAAATTCATACAGCTCCGAAAGTATACATATTCTTAGAATTTATGGAAATGACCATAAATTTATCCAATTTTCGTGCCACTGAAATGACATTGTCGCTGGGCAATAATTATAATTTCTATTATCATCAAAGAAAGAGAAGAAGCAGAAGTAGAAGGGTGGACTTTGGATGGCGATCCAAAGCACAATCGACAATCGTATCGCGGCGACAAAGTTTTTGCTGTGGAATTTGAGCCGCCAACCTAGGAATGAGCGGCGATAAATCTTAATTTTTTCAATTTCGTTTTTATTGTTGCTTTTTATAGTGGCACGCGACATCTTGGGTCATCGCAGATTGCCTTGGCTATAAATTTGATAATGTTGAAAGAAAGAGTTTCTACCATTTTCTTCGAGAAAGGTTTACGGCAAGCCTTGAAATTTAGATCTCATTAAAAAAAAACTTGAATAAGGAGGACTTTAAATTTAAGAAAAAGGAAAAAGTTCAAATGATATTTTTGTTTTGGAGAATTAGAATTAATAGATTGGGATATATTTTTGAAATGTATTATTTTCATGACAGGACTCTGTCGCTTTTTAATTTAAATACAAAAATACATAATTTAATTTTGGTTCGTCAAACTATATTCGATAATTTGTATCTCTCGAATTTCCTTAGAAATTCTCTTCTAAGCTATATAATTTAAATTATTAAAAATATTTTAAATAATGCCATTTGACTAATCCTTTAAATCCCTCTGCATGGATTTCCTTATTTATATTTTTTATTGATCTACTCTAACAATATTTCATTACCTAAGAAAATGCGATGTCGAGTGTTTATCGCGATTTTCGCTGAAATTCCGCTATCTGGAAGCAATTAATGCAGGTGCTGGATTCCCATGAATGCACGAGTCGTGATTATAAAGTCGAAGAGATTGTCCTCGTTTCGTTGCTCGACTTATGGCTTTTGTTTCCGGTTATTTACTGCAGTTCGTTTGTCACTATGAAAAAGTCACACTTTTATAGTGACAAAGAGTTGCATAACAAAATAAAAAAGTTTTTATCATGCACGAATAATTAATTTTTACATTTTAACACCTTCACTTTTGTCAGAAAGTAGTTCTTTTTTGGATAATTATCTTTTTTGAAAGAAGGTCATTTATGTTTATACTCAAATTATTCAAATAACAATTTTAAAGTTTATGATGTTTTTTCCAAGTCGTTAGTTACAAAAATTTTTAAAAATAGACATTTTTTACGTTTTACATTGAAAATGAAAAAATGTGTGTAAGAATAGTTTTTGAAGGCCAGAATTTCGAGTTTTTGATAAATAAAATTCATATTTTTCAAATTTATTTTTACACTCTCTATACATTTCAGAAATCACAAAACACATGGTAATCAAGTTTTTATATTCAATTCGAATTTTCAACTCTTTTCCTCGTTCCAGGTCACATTTACATTTGATTTTCCTAACATGAAATTTTTCAGAAAAATTGTGTTTTGAAAATTAAAAAAAAATGTTTCGGAAAATAGAAGTCAGAAAAACATTTTTAGGAAAATCGGCTGCTAGAAAAAAGGTCTTTCAGAATAAGCGAATTTTTCAAAATGACCAGGAATCAAGTAACACATATATATAGCTTTTCAAGTCTCAGGAAAAGTGACTTTACTTGAAAACAGTCATTCATACATTGAGATGAGGGTTGTCGACGGAACCCATGGGGATAGGGCACAAGGTTTATTATCGATTGGTGCCATTCGGTGCCAGGTGCTTCCCCTGTTCCATCTCCCTGGAATTGACTGAAAAGCCTTCCTCGGAGTCTTTCGCGGCGCCAATTCAACCGCAAAAAGTCCGCACTCCCGAACCCCCAAGACTATCCAAGAAACAATGCACGTTATCACGTTATCACGATTAAGTGTAGATCGGCCATTAAAAGCGAATCTGGAAAACCCTCACTTATATTATTATATTTTAGAATATCCTGCAAGTTCTGTCAATACTGAAAAATAACGAATGTATTAAACATCTGAATAAAATAATCTAAACTACATCATAAAAATCTGATTTCATGATTGAAACACATCAATAAAAAATTAACAAAATTAAAATTTTCAAAATTCGAAGATTCGCACTTTTGAAACCAAATCATCAAAGATTTATAAAAATGACAAAATCCTGAGGAAAATATGTTTTTTTAAAAAACCCTTTCCAAACATTAAATCAAAGTACTTCAGATTGTTGTTGAATATTTCCCAAACAATTTTAACAGCGAAATTTTAAAAGTTGTGGGTTGTTTTTTTGTAAGGTAGAATGTTTTGTTGTCTTATTGAAAATTCCCTTGATATCTTCGAATCGCTCGAGACGAAGGCTCATTAGCCACGAAGAAACAATTAAAAAGTGTTGATCATAATTAGCATGAAAAATGATGAAAATGCGCAGTCGTAAATAACGTGGCGTACGTAACGATCAAAGCTCGAGTGCAAGCTTTGAGGGGCCTCAATAGCACGCAGCAAAACGATGTGCCATTTATTTATTGTTTACGAGAATACGAGCTTGGATTCTGGACCTGTCTCCGCGATTACGGTGTCCCGATATCTATCGTTTTTCATGAGTCTGTCGCGAAAAATGTTTCCCGGTCAATGAGACGAAATGATTCATGTACGATGTTTATTTTTGTCAAACTTGGGATCAACATAGAATTTATTCGTGTAATGAAGTAATTATGAAACAATTCGATTTTTTCTTTCAATTTAATTTCATTCAACCAATCAACTCAATTAATTCAATTAATTTAATCAATTTCAATCAAATTTAATTTAAATAAATTCAATTTAATTTTTTCAAATTATTCAATTTAATTTATTGAAACAATGCAAACGAGCAAACATCACGAATCAAAGCTAACACAAAAAAAAAAATATGTAACAAATATGATTAATAAATCAGATCGAACAAAAAATAAATAATATCAAAATTTCGGGAATACGTTCGCATAATATGTATTTTGTATTGTAAACGCTTCAAAATTTATTAGAAATAAACCTATCGTTCCGGTGAAAAAATTTTTTTTCAACATATTGTACATCACAAATACACAAAAATTTGTTGTAAAAGGTCAAATATTGTACATGGAAACAATTAAATAAGAATAATTTTATATTATTCGCAAGTTTTTAGCTGCAATGTAAATAAAATAATATTTATTTATTTTTATTATTATTTATATAAAATAATATAAATAATCGATAAAATAACATATTTCATTTTTTAAGTTAAAAAATACATAAAATCAGAGGAACGTGTTATGATTTTATAGATGATACAGAATTCGTTATGTACACATTTTATATAATTATCAGTTGTTTATTTTTATAAAATTAAAGAAAATCCGGGACTTTTTTAATAATTTAGTTCTTTCGAATTCCATAAAAATTAGACAAATATTGTTTGATAATAATTTGAATATTTTTACTTTCTCTTTGACGATGTAAATGAATTTGGAAAAATATTTGAGAACGTTGCCGACCATTTTCCCGAACGGTCACTCTCCCGAAAAGTCTTTTTTTCGAACAGCCATTTTCTCGAACGGGAAATTTTCTTATCACCCTAATGCCTAGAAATGCCTTGGTTACGCCTTTACAATTTTTAAATTTTAAAATTGTAATAAAAAATTTAAATTATTAAATTCAATTTTAAAATTGAATTTCTAAGATAATTTAAAATTAAATTTTAAATTCATATTTTTAAATTTAAAAATTAAAATAAAATTTACAATTTTTAAATTACAAATTTTTACCGTGACTTTTTTTATTGAAGACTCTTATGAAATTCATAAATTCATAAAATTGAAATAAAAGTGAAATTCCAACCAAAATTCAGAAAATAATACTTTCAAGAAAATTGTCGTTCAGGGAAAAATATTTTTGAGAAAATAGCCATTCGGGAAATAATACGTTCGGAATAATGGCGTTTCGGAAAAATAGTCATTAGGGAAAATGACCGTTCGGGAACTTGGATTCGGGAAAATGACCGAGAATTGTTTGAAAACACCTGGAAAAGTTTTTGAGAATTTCAAAGTTATTCCAAAAGTGTAGCGATTTTTTCTTATACTCAGATATTGGTTTCCTTTTTAGAAATCATGGTATTTTTCAAGCACTTCAAAAATTTTCAATTTCAAATATAATTTATATTCTTAGAGGTTCAGAAAATTTTCTTCATCTAATGAAAAAAATGTTGTAAAACTTTTTTATACTTTCTAAAATGCACAAGATTTGCAGGTATTATTATTTTATAAGTTGATTGATGAATCCTGGAAGTTCCGATAAAATGACGTAAAAAAATCTGGAGTAATTTAAAGTAAAAAAATTAAAAAAAAACTTGTTTAAAACAGAAAATTGAAGAATCTTTATAATAAACACAAAAATAATAATTTTTAAAAAACTTTCATAGTTGGAAAATATCACAAACTCTCTTGACATCTTCAAATTTCGATCAATTTTTTTTCGTTTCGAAAAACGTCGGAATTTTAGTTTAAATATCTATAAATTTTACAAAAATAAAAATGTTCAGAATATTATTCTAAACCTACTAAAATTTCGGAAATAAATTAAAGAAAACATGTTTAAGCATTTTTGAGATATTTTCAAAAGAGTTTAGGATTATTTCAGGAATATTGAAAAATCCCTTATAATTCCCTGAAACTTCTGATAACTTCGTTCAATTTCTCAGAATATTCATTTTTCACGTATGTCATGCATTATTGAAAAATCATTATGTTTCGTTCGAAATTCAAATATCTACAGACTATTCAAAATACAGTTTTAGGGATGCAGAGATATCTAGCTTCATTGAAAAATCAATACTGTTTGTGATTTCTTATTACTTTCAAAAATTTACAGTAAATTTCATCATATGTTATTCATTATTTAGGTTTTTCATTATTATTGTTGTTGGCTAATTAAAAAAATTTTTTTTCAGCCTAAAATTGCTCTAAATGTGTCGTTACGGGGTCAGATGGAGAGGCGACGGACACCTTTTTTGAGAACTTCTTCCAAGGTCAGAGAGCTATTTTATTCAAACAATTTAAACAATAACATATATCTTAAAATTGTGTGTTATTTTCGCTTTCATGTAAACTTCTAACTAGAGATAAACGTGCACTTTAATAGATAAGCGCTCAAAAGGGTTGAGCGCAGGTGTAACGACCGCGACTGACCTATAAGTACTTTCGCATAAATTACTAAAACTGGAGCAATATGATATTTTCAAACTTGCTCTAAACTCGATACAATTACTGAAACAAAATTTTCACGTATGATTGAAAATAATTTTGTCAAACAAACTTGAAGATTAAAAAATCAAAATTTCATAAATTTTTAGTCATGAGGTTCACAAGTAATTAGAAGATTCGTGAAACGTGTTTTTTTCATTTCAAACTCTACAAGTTTCGTAACATAAATATTGAAAAATTTGTACTGATAAAAAAAACAGATAATGCAAAATTTTGGAAATTTGTTTAAATATTTGTGAAATGTAAAGAAGTGAAAAAGTCGTAATATTTATCTTCCTTTTGTTTCTGCATTGTAAAATAATGGGTAAAGCTTTTTCTTGGAGTGTTAAGATGTCGACAGGATTATAAATTTGCATAATTTTTTTTCTTTATCTTAAAATTAGAGATTTAAAAAAAAGCGCAAAATATATGGATACAACTTTTTTTTGAATGTTGAAATATTGGAACGTTTTAAATGTTTCTTCTTTTTTCTGCATTGTAAAATAAAAGATCAACAAAACAGGATGAAATTTTTTCTTGGATTATTAAGATATCGAAAGATTATTTGTTTTTTCTTCCTTTTTTTTTGGATTTCAAAATAAGGGATCAACAAAATAGCGGTAATTTTATAAATAAAAGTTTTTCTTAGACTGTTAAGATATCAGAATATCTGAAAATTTCTCTTTAATTTTTTTCTGAATATCAGAATAAGGGATTGACAAAACAGCGCGAAATAAATGTATAAAATTCTTTTCTGATGTTTCACAAGAGCGTCAAAATTTGGAAACAAGCAATAAAAAATTCTACATTTTAACACAAATCTTAAAATTTGAAATCCTAGAAATAATAACTGAAAATTCTTTGAATTCCCATTAAACCCAAAATACGAATAAAGCTTATTTTGGAAAAACCATTAAAAGAACAACATTTTCAATATCTCCAACTGAGGAGAATTTTGAGTTTGAATTTTTCTAAATTTCGGAAACATTGTTCAGTCAAAAAACTTGCTTGAAATGAATTTATGCCAGCGAATTCGTTTGACCCTTCACACAAGAACCAAACACTTAAAACTCCCGCTTGCGAAACACCTGCTTCACCCATGTTTTTTTACCTGCAAAAAAGGAAGGACGCCAAAAAACACGAAACGACTTTTTAGCCTTGAAAACTATTTGAAACCTTCCGTACTATAGCGAAAACACGATAAGGTAGCTTCTGATTATCGTCCCAAAGTTAGTAAATACTCGTTTTATTTGACGCCGAGTTGTTTGCTTTATTAATATGTTAATTACGCGAAGTGATACAGCGCCCCCGAATTGAAAAAAATGTAACCGTAATAAAAACAATGCGAATATCAACGCCGCGATGTCTTTTACGGAAAAAAAAAAGTAAAATGAAAGTGAGAAATAAGTTCAGCATGGGATTTCTACCAAGCTGGGTAAATTTATTTTTTAATTCTTTTTGTCTGCCTTTGCAATTTATTCAGAAAATGTACAAAGGATTCTAAAGTTTTCGATTATTGTTGAAGAGGGAAAACGAATTATGATTTAGCAATTAGAAATGTGAAAAAAATGTCTGTAATTGAGTTTTGGAATATGGGGAAAGTTGAAAGAAAAAAGATAAAAAAAAAAATTCTGGGAGTTTTGATATCGAAGTTTTTGGAATTCAATGTGGTAAATTTAGCAAGTTGTTATTGAATTTTGAGAATTTGATTGTAAGGAGAAAAAAATTTCGAAAATAAAATTCACAAATTCGAAGACGAAGAAGGTAGTGTAATGAATCTGGGACTGGAAAATTGAAAATTTCTTTATATCGAAATTTCGGTATGAAAACCTTAAAATTCGTCCAAAAACAAATTATCGAATCCTTAATCATTAAAAGTTGAAAGTAAAAGAAAGTAAATCAAAAATTTATGAATGTAGATTTTGCCAACAGATTTTCAAAAGCTATAAGTTTTCTAACTCCAATTACACTTTAGTTATTCAGTTATTTTCAAAATTGATAAAATCAATAATTTTTAAAACGTTCGAATCGAAAAATGTGTGTCTGATAATAGTATATTACATTACTAGGACGATAAAATCACTTTTCACGAGTGGGAGAATCGTAATATAATCACACGAGTGGGAGAATGATTAGTATATGAAATGAAATGAAAAAATCGAAAGCGAATAAAAAATTTACGAATATGTTTCTAAATTTACATGTTTAGATTTTCATACTTACTTAATATACGATGAAAATTTTCCGATCCAAAACATTAAATAATGATTAAAAGTCACTCAAATAATGGACAATTCAATTTTCATTCTTCCGAACTGAATTCCATGAATTACATTTTTTTCTATAATCCATTTATTGTTTTTCATTTCATTTCATTTTCTATAATCCATTTTACATAATTACACATACAATTACACATACAATTACACATACAATTACAATTACACATACAATTACAATTACACATACAACCAAAAAAAAAATAATTCATTAAAAATTATTAAATTAAAATATAAAGTTATTGGTACTGAAAACAATGCACGATGAGTTTATGCATAACCAATAAATTTCCAGATTTAAAAACATTTACTCTACTTACAAAAAAATTCAAGATTTCGAAATTTTGGCATAAAAATTTCCGATTTAAAACATCGATAAAATTTCACATTTATGTAAAAGTTTTTCGAGCATTGAGCATTTCGAGAATGGTTACTGATGCAAAAGCTTTTTATGCGTTGTATGAATCAACGGGAATTAGTTGTGCAAGTATTTTTGACGCAATGATGATTTTTGCAGTAGTTTTTTTCACAGAAAATAATCCTTTCACAAAGTTTTAATCAAGATTATCGCGTGCAGGAAAAAAATCACTTTCTGCACGAAAAAATTCTGCTGTAGTAAAATTCAGCTTTTAGTTCCAACTCACATTAGTAAAATAAAATGTTCCATTCCCTCACTCCGCCTCACATTTCTCCAAATAGAAATAAAGAAAAAATCTAATCAACAGCCTGAAAAAAATACAAACACGAAAATGGAAACAAATCGTTCTGGGATACCATGCACAGTTGAGGAAGAAAGAGGAAGCGAAGAAGACTTATCACCGGATTCTCTGATGAAACAAAATTATGAACTACGTCACAGGTTGGAGGAAGAAACAGCAAGTTACAAACGACGTTTGGACACTTACAGACAAGCCCAACAACACCAAGCAGCTCTAGTTTCGAGGCTTCAGGCAAAAGTGCAAATTTTGAATTTTTTTTTACAAAATAAAATTATTTGATCTATCAAAAAAGTTTATTGAAAAAAAAACTCCATGACGAAGTCATATCTAATTTTAGTAAACACAAAATCAGTTTATATCACATCTATTTAGAAATTTTTCATATTCTGGGCGTTCTATAATTTTATGTTTTTTTCGAAGAACAGGCTAAATTTTAGATTATGATTCAACTCACGTTTTTGAATGTTACAAATCAAAATATGATTGAATTTGAAGTTATCAATATAACAATACAAAAATAAGTGATAATTGCAAAATTCGATAATAATTATAATAATAACAATAATATTTATATATTTACATATACAATATGTGTAATGTAACATAATAATTATTGTAATAAATGAAAAATAATAATACGATAAAATTGAGAATTTTATTAATTCTGTCATGTCTGATAAATTTCGGTTTTTTGAAATGACAAAATGCAGGTGCTGCAATACAAACAACGATGCTCAGAATTGGAGAACCAAGTGACGGAATCACTTCCAACAGAATATTCCAGATTTCCTGCTTTACAAAATTCTTCACCCTTGGACGCAGCCCAGCAAACTTTAAGGGAACTTAGGGAAGAACAAATTCTCGACCTGGAAACTGCATTAAGAAAATTATGCGACGAAAAAAAAAGGTCATCAATGATTTCATGATTTCCCAAGATTTGATAGATTTTCGGCATTTGTTCTAAATTTTCCAAGAAATTAAATCTGAGAATCTTAAATACTTGAACTGTTAATAATGGTAAAATAATTTATTAATTTAATTAATAATTAATTAAAAAATTGCTGATTTTGAAACGAAAATTTTGACTTATAGAATAATAATTTGTCATTGTATTTGGCTCTTTAAATTTGAAATAGTATTTTTCTTGAAAATTCGATAGGTACAAACATAATATTCACGTACTTTCTTTTCTTACATGAAATTGCAGATGCGAGAAGCTCGTGCAATTGAATGTAACACTTAAGGACCAATTAGAGACTTCGCATCAAACAAACGAAGCCTTAACAAACGATTTGCAAAAACTGAGTAACGAATGGGACGTTTTGCGCAACGAAATGACAATGAAAGAAGATGAATGGAAGGAAGAAGAGCAAGCCTTCAATGATTATTACACGACCGAACACCATAGATTGCTAAATTTGTGGAGGGACGTGGTTTCCATGAAGAGACTATTTTCTGAAATGAAATTTGCCACGGAAAGAGACGTTTCAAAATTACAAAGTAATTTTACCAATATTACTGGTGACCTGATTTCTGCCTGCAGCAACGCGAATTTCGCGATCAAACTACAAAACGCGTCGAATCTCCCGAAAGTAAGTTTTTCAACTTTTCGAACTGATAAATTAACTGATAATATGTTATAGAGTCACTTGAGTAGCTTTTCAATTTTGAGTTTTAAAAAAAATTTTCTATGATAGAAATTTAGAAGAAACCTATATCACATATTTTTCTAGATTTCTGAGATGCTCCATCAAGAAAAAACCGCAAATGAGTTAAGAACAGAAATGGCATCAATGAAACAACAACTGGAACATTCTCAGAGTGAAATTAAATTAAAGGAAGAGAAAATAAACCAATTGATTCGAGAAGTTCATAATCTGGTGAGTGAAAATTTTTTTTCTAAGCTTTCGAAAATATTTCAATTTCCACATCGATCAATCATAATGCAACATTAAATGTACAAAGATGTCTACTACAGTGCTATTTGGGTTTGGCATAAAAAAGAGACATATTTTGAGAAATTGTTTTTTTTAACAAAAGGAGGAAAAATGCACCGAAGCTGAGTCCGGAGTTGGTCAGATATCACGGTTGCAAGAAGATATGCAAGTTTTGCAATCAGCTTTAAGGGACATTGCACACGCAGTTATACAAGACGCCGAGTCCCGGGACGCGGAAAACATCCAAGCTCCACCTCACGTGCACTTGTCCCCTAGTGTCCCAATTCCTCAGAGATCACCGAAAAGAGGGACGCGAAGTAACGCGATACCGGCTTTTGCCGAAAGTACGATCAGCGCTGTGCAAGCTGCCCTTCACAAATATCAATTGCTTATTCACGAACTTCAGGTATTAAAAAATATTTATTAAGTCGATGGATTTCAAAAAATAATAAATTATAAATACGGCAAAAAGGAAAATCCACAATTTTGTTGAAATTTAATTTTTCGTAGTTTTTTAAAAACATACTGAAAAAAAATTTAGTAATTTATAAAATAAAATACTGTACTTTTTGCTGGTTACACTGTGCAACAAAATTTAAGTTTGAAAAAGTTGATGAGCTCTCATTAGCAAATACCGATAATACATGGCCCCAAATGCATATATGTCGGAGCATTTTCAAAAGTTAGCTCTTATTTACGAGTAAGTAATTATTAAAAATTCTTAATTAAAAATCGTATAACTCCCTCAATTTTCATTCGTTTTGAAAAACGAAAAAAGAAAAATCGCTCTTCTAAATTGGGGAACCTATTTCTGCTGAAAAATGTGCGGAAAGTTGCATTTTTTGCAATATTTTGCATGTTTTTGAAAGTTTGCAAAAATTTTCGCAAAGTTGCATTTTCGGAAACAAGTCATTAGTTATTGATTTTCATTAAAATTTTTATAGCAGTTTATTGAAAATATTCAAGTTTATAAAATATTCAAGTTTATAAAATTTTTATTGAAGTCATTAATTATTATTATTTCCGAAAATGCAACTTTGCGGAAATTTTAGCAAACTTCCAAAAAAATGCAACTTTTTGCAAATTTTTCAGCAGAAATAGGTTCCCCAATTTAAAAGAGCGATTTTCCTTTTTTCGTTTTTAAAATCGAATGAAAATTGAGGGAGTTATAGGATTTTTAATTTAGAATTTTTAATAATTAATTACTCGTAAACAAGAGCTAACTTTTGAAAATGCTCCGACATATATGCGTTTGGGGCCATATACTATCGATTTTTGCTAATGAGAGCTCAGTTGTGAAGAGTCCAAGATTTATAGCGACTTATACCAGGCTTCTGTTGTACTTTTTGCAATATCACATTGTAATTTTTACATTAATCCACATTTTGAATAAGACAATACAGTTTTGCCAGTATTCAAATCATTACAGTTCTGTTTACTATATTTTTGTATACTTTTAAGTAAGGTATATTCTAATTCTTAACTATAGATACTGTAAAAATATATTGAATATTTTACAATATTATATGAATTGTTTCGATAACACTGTGCAACACAAATTTTGATATCGGAATGTAGAAGCAAAAATGAAATCTGCGCTAAATTTAAAGATTCACGTGTCTCGGGGTTTTGCTAAATTGAGACACGTGTGTCTTAAAATTAAGTGTATATTACATTTTTTCTTCTATTTTCTGATATCAAAATTTTTATCTAAAATTTGTCGCACAGTGTAAGTATATACTGACTGGTACAGTATTTTCTCTTGGTATATGAAAAATACTATACGAACTTACGAACTGGAAACATAAACAAGAATAGGTAAAATAATCACATAAATTTTTCACTTTGTATTGATCTTTTATTTGATATACATGTATAGTATATACCCTATTATTTATACATATAGTGCAAACTGTCTTCCAGATGTTTTCATTTTTTTTTCAATATTCATTAAAATTGGCATACATATATGTGACGCGATCTGACCAAAGGAAACTAGGCGTGCTAATCGTTTAGGCTCACTTTCTAATGCCCTTTAGACAGATAATGTGCCGATCGCGTCACAGAATTACTGATTGTACGACAAAAGTTCCAAAACTATAGTTCCAAACCAAAAGTTCCAAGCAAAAAGTTCTAATACAGTAAGTACCAAAGTTCTTATGTTCCAAGCTATAAAGTTCCACAAAAGATGAGTGCTAACCCAAAAACGTCCAAAGCACAAAAGTTTCGCGTCAAAAAAAGTTCCAAAAAGTCTAATGGAATCGGCGTTTTATTTATTTTGTGTGTATGTGTGCGTGCGTTCGTGTGTGT
The DNA here is from genome assembly GCA_030522825.1 of Platygaster orseoliae. NCBI lineage: Eukaryota > Metazoa > Arthropoda > Insecta > Hymenoptera > Platygastridae > Platygaster > Platygaster orseoliae. Next base: position 12,753 of record JAPYZL010095483.1, read on the forward strand.
GCGTGTGTGTGTGTGTGTGTTTGTGTGTGCATTCACAATTTTAAATTGTAACCAATGAGTTTGAGATACTGCAATGATTCGCGCACGATCACACTAATCTGATAATTTTTGGCGATATTAAGAATTCTCTTTTCTGCAAGTCTGTTACGGAAATGTTGTTTTCTTCGGACTTTTTTCCAAGTTTAAGTTCCTGTAAAAGTGTCTCCGTATCTTCTTGCTCTGATAACGTTTCCCTCAAAAATACGAATAAACTCAGATGATTCCTTCCGACGACTATTTTAAATTTGTTGTGCCGCCCTTCAGATGCATTATATTGGTTCTTACTAAAAATGTGTCAGAAGGTTTTTAATGAAAATTTCAAATGAAAAAGACGCGTCAACAAATTTTGGCATAAACAAATGAATAACATT
>JAPYZL010095498.1:0-10375 GCA_030522825.1 Platygaster orseoliae
AACTTTACCCGGGAGCTTCCGAGAACCACTATCGCGGCGCTAGGATCGATGCAATGTTAAAAAGATAGGCTCGATCCTAGCGCCGCAATAGTGGTTCTCGGAAGCTCTCGGATAAAGCTGGGTTTATTGGACCACACTGAGCTTATGAGAGTTGTTCCCCCCTGATGCCGAGATAATTGTCAACCACGCTGTCATTGACGTTTTGAAATGTTTTGGTTCATTTTGATATTGCGAAATATTTTGCGTTCGCGATCAGTGCGGTGAAATGAAATCATGGAGGTTTTGTTTTGTCGTAGGGTGCGAATCTAGAGCAAATGATTAACAACGAAACTTGTTTCGTTTTCCTCAAAAAGTAAACATTTTCCTCCTATACGTCCCTAACCTTCGTTCACAAGTTCTGACGTCGTTTCAATAATTTTTAATTTCATTGATCTTGTTTGATTGTTTTTTTTTTAGAACATTTTTTTGTATGTATTTTCAAAATTATAGAGAAAAAACCATACATTACAAAAATGGTGCAAAAATTGGAGTAAATTTTAGAAATTGATAAAATTTACTATTTCTGAAGTAGAACCATTATCAGACATTTTTAAAGGGAAACATTTTTCTCGAAAACAGTTTATCTGGCCATGAGTTAAAAAAATTTTGTTTTCAACTGCATATCCAGGACTTTTTTATGAATATCGTGAGAAAAAATTAGTTTTGGAAATTGGAAAAAAATTGCTCGTTTCTCGTTTGTTTCATATCCTTTCAAATAAATGCTCCCAGTGTTAAGTACTGAAATTTTAAAAGTAAAAAACACAGTGAAATTAAAAATTAGAAAATAATATAAGGGGCCGTTCACATATTACGTAACGCATTTTTCGACCTTTTTTGACTCCTCCCCCCCTCGTCGTAACACAACGTAACAAACCTCACTACCCCCCCCCCTCCCCCTGTATCGTAACAAATTTTTACTATTGATAGTTATTTTAGTATCTATTTGACGTTACGTAACGCAGTCAATGTACCCTCCTCGCCCTCGTCACACTTCGTAACAAACCGTTCGACCCCCCCCCCCCTCCGGGCGTTACGTAATATGTGAACGGCCCCTAAACAGTAAAATTGAAAAATAATTCTTACACGTAATAATACATTTTTTTATACATAATTATACACATTTTTTAACAAATAATTTTTACAGTAAAATTGAAAAATAATTTTACTGGGAGTAAAGACCAAGATTTTTACTTCCAGTATAAAGTACTTGGATTTAAAATTGAATATTTAGAATACTACAATTTCTTAGAAATTAATTTTTACAGTAAAATTAAAAAATAATTTTACTAGGAGTAAAGACAAAAATTTTTACTTACAGTGTCAAATACTAGGATTTCAAAATAAATATTTAGAATACTACAATTTTTTGGAAATTAATTTAGGCTTGTTTCTTCACATACTGCTCCCAGTGTAAAATACTGATATTTATAAAGTTAAAAACTCTGTGAAATTCAAAATTGGAAAATAAAATAAGCAGTAAAATAAAAAAATAATCTGTAAACATGACTATACATTTTTTTATACATAACTATACATTTTTTTCTACAAATAATTTTTATAGTAAAATTGAAATATAATTTTCTAGGATTATAGACTAAAATTTTCACTTCCAGTAAAAAATACTAGGATTTCAAATTGAATATTTAGAATACTACAATTTTTCTACTCCTAGTATAAAGTAATAATATTTTTTTATTTTATATTTCTTACAATTAGTGTATTGTCAATTACGATATACAGGGTGTCCCAATGTCAGCGTTACAGAAATAAAACCATGGATTTCTCATGAAATTCTGAGACAAGTTTTCCTTCGCCATTTTTCACAAAACTCGAAATCAAAAAAGATATTCGGTATGAAATTTGACGATTCTGATTGCTTGAAACTTTCAACTCGAATATCTTTTTTGGATTTGAATTTTGTAAAAAGTGGCAAACAACTTTTCGACTCAGAAAAATATGAAGAAAATTTTGGTAAATTTTGGTCAGTGGTTTCAAACCCAAATATATTTCCTCATTTTGAGTTTTTCCAAAAACAGCAAAGGAAAAAACATCTCATATCTTTATTGTATATGAGTATTTTGGACACCCGGTATAAGAATCACTCTGAATCAAGCAAAAAACACGAACCCTCCGGAAAAAGTCTCGCCTCCAAACATGATTTAGAAGAGCAGCGAACTACATGACACTATAATTCCTCGGGCGGTGTGGAAACTTTCATCCCTTCCGTTTTGATCTTTTGCGCAAATTTTCACTTTTTCGGATGACCGAGTGGATTAGGCCGCAATTTCCGTTTATAACAGGACCGCGTTTGAAATGATAGAGTTGCTCGGAGTAGATGCATTGAAATTTTTATCAGCGCGAGCGGGAGAAACGCGCTGCTCCCTTTGATGGCCATGAGAGTAAGCATTCCGAAAGCCTGTTACGTAGTAGTAATATGCAAATAGCGTTGTTGGAGCGTACAGACACTGATAGGCCGCGGGCAATACGGGAGAAGGAATTGAAGGCAGATATGAAATTCTACGGACCCGTTGGATATCATCGGCTTTCATCGTCTCTCTTACGTACTTGTCAAAGACGTGTCAATGACACTGGATAAAGCTTCGTTCCAACTGCTCTTAGAAGAAGCGTCTTTTTTAATCCCTAACAAATATTTAATTAAAACTAATAATAAATTATAACACAAATCATAATTTCTAGGTATGAAATTCGACATCGCTTTGAGCACACTTAAAAAATAATCGAACAAAATTCAAACTGAGTTCAGAGAAACTTCTTGAACGATGGTACCAACTCAAGCAAGTAAACTTGACGATGGTAAACTTATTTCAAGATCCGCTCGTTTTATATCGATTAAAAACTTCAACTATCCTTATAATTACATATCGCAAAGTTCGCTCCGAGTATTGTGAAACTGACATCCGCGTTCTCTGCCTCGGGGCTCCAGTTTCCAAGTTAAAAATTGCTTAAATTGTCAGTTTAAGCGTTGGCCGCTGCAGCTAATGAAACGTTGACCTCAGCCTGCCTTTTCTTTTGCTCCGAGCATCCTTTTTTCGCTTAATCTTCTTCTCTTTATCGGAAACCTTTTTACACCTTCGAAGGAAAATTTTTGAACCTTTTTTTTCACAGCAATTCGCGCTCGATCAAATTTAATTTAAGTTTAGTTTTTCTTGAGGTCGTTTTTCCTGGGATTTTTTATTTATCCGGGCGAATTAGGAATAATGTTCAGTAATTTGCGTTTTAAAGAAAGAGTAATACGGAAGTGACTAAAGATTATTTTTAACAATTCATGAAGAGTTGATTGGAGTTTTTATTTTTAATTATTTCAAAGGTTCCTAATATGTTATAAGGAACGTGCAAATAAAGATTTTGGCGGTTGAAACACTTGCTGAAATTCTGAGTAAATGAAGTTACTTCTTCGATTCTTAATGATGGAAATGTAAATTATGAAAAATAAGAATGAAGACAAATATGTCATGAGCAATGAAATGAGTAAAAATTGTTTGAAATGTACATATTGAAGTCTGGATAAACAAACGAATGGTTTCATGTGAGTATTCAAAATTAAAGAACATCCAATAACCTAAATTTGCCTTCCGAAATAATAAAAATTATTCTGAAAATCAATTCTAACCATAAAAAGAATAGGATAACGCAAAAAAAATCTGAAAAACTATCTAATTCCAGTGAGTTAAAAAAAAAAAAGAATCTTTGAATTGTCTGAACATCTCAAGAACTTTGAAGCTAGGAGCATTGAATGCCAGTAATCTGCGAAGAAATCAAGAAAAAGTTTTAAGTTATTTTGTAAAATTATACAATTTCTGGAGAATCATTCAAATAATTAGGATTCAATGAGAAAACTGCTTAATGAAAAATTTTAAGAAATGCTCGGGATCTATGAAATTATCAATTCTAGAAAATCAAGTTCAAAAAAGCGTACATTATGTGATTGAACAATGAAGTTAGACATTTTTTAAAATACAAGAAAAAGCTACAATATTTCATAATAACTGAAAAGTTCGAGAAAGAAGGAATGAAAATTTTTTAAACATGCACTGTTTCTATAAATATACGAAATCACTGAAAATCGATCCATATTTGATTTTAAATGGATTAATATCTAGAAACATGCAAATAAATATGAAACAAAATAAAAAAAAAACAATAAGTAAAAAATCAAAATATATGTATAATATAAATGAAAGAAATAGAATTTAAAAAAATTAAGAAAATAAATAAAATAAAAAGAATAAAAAAATTATTAAAATAAATAAAATAAATAAAATATGTAAAATAAAAATAAAATAAGGAAAATAAATGAAATAAATAAAATGAAGGAATAAAAATAAAAATAATCATTATAAAAACGAATGAAATAAGTTAAAATAAAACTAAATAAAAAAAAATATTAAAATGAAATAAATGAAAAATTAAATTAAATAAATAAATAAAAAGTAAATTTAATAAAATAAATGAAAATTGAAATTAAAAAAAATCAAAATTAAATTTAAAAAATGTAAAATAAAAATAACAAATTAAAAAATAATCAGAAATCCATATACATTCTTTAAAATTCTTGAAATTTGCGAAAATACTAGAGTTGTATTAAAACTTAAAAATGATGTAGATATAATTTTTGTAAAATTGAATTAATTTTATATTTTATTACATAAAGTATACAAAATTCACGAACAATATTAAGAATTATACATATAAATTGTATGAATACTGAAAAAAAAACGCATGAATTTCAGAAATCTGTGTGAAATGTGCGAAATTAGATAAAGTACTCAAAGTCATTAGAATTCACCTAACCACAGGTCTGAGTTCTTGAAATCTATAAGAACAACTAACAAAAATACTAGAAATCTGTAACGAATGCGAGTAAATACTTTAAATTTTTATTTTGATTTAAAATTGAAAATTTCAATATTGATTTTTTAATATCTTATATTTGAATACTCACCAAATGAAAAATAATCGACATGTAAGAGACTTGAGATTCACCTAAAATAAATAAAATGAATTTTATTGCACGTATTTGATATGAACATGAAAAATCGTACTCTGACCAGAACACTAAAGAATAAAAATAATAAAATCCCCCACGAAACACTTTTTGTTCAAAAAACTCCTCTTCAAAATTTTCGTCTCCATTGCCACTGAAAGTGTGACGTGTTCAATCAGAAATTATATTCTTAACTTTCCTTATCTGTATCGACTATAATTAATTTTGTTAGTGAATATTCATTGTAATGCATTTCTATTTCTGCTAAATATTGAAATAAAATCATTTAATTTCATTTAGCTCAGATATATTTATAGAAATAGTTCTCGTACGTATACGAGTTTGTTAACTCAGATTTATCGTTATTCAATTACTGTTTGTTGCAAAATGTCAACCGTAAATTTCAAAATTTCATTCTTCTTCACACACTTCATCTCCAGTTCGAAAATCATCAAACAAACGGTTTTTTCGGGGAAACATACGCCCGTTATCTTTTATTACAGCATCTGTACGTCGCGCGATATTATCATTCATAAATTCGCTTGAATTTTCCATGAAGCATGTTCTTGTCAGTTTTGTTGTGAAAAGAAAATAAAGGGACAGAGGGAAAAAGGGCGAAGGAGGGCCTGGAAGAGAAACTAAATAGCTCAGACACGCTACATCGGTGAAAGTAAGAAAAAGCCGCGGATACGGGGAAAAACGCGGCTGCACCATCCGCCACGCTCCGCGGCCACGTTATTCCGTTCGTTTTTCGTGTCCTGGTTTTCATCTCGCCGCGATCCTCCTGACTGTCAGAACGATTCGGGCCACTCATTCGTTTCAGGAACCACCCTTTATTTCGGCTCTATGTGCTTTTCCTCTTCCAGTACGGTAGCGAGAGAAAGAAAATAGTCGGCCGAAGCGACGAATGAGTTATATTTATTTCACCCCGGCACGCCTTCCTAATATATGGAACGCGTTAGTACTTTTATTCGCAGTATAACGTGCTACGGCTACTTCAATCTCGAGATTCGAGAAATAAAATTATAAACCGGTGTATGGCCGGAGAACATGGTAGAGCTCTGACTTTTATGACAATTTCAGGACGCATGGCTGAAACAACGTAACGGACATTTTTTTCACAGTTACTTATATTGAATTAGGTAGTTGCATTAATTTTTTTGAATGCTGATGTCTTTAATATTTCAAAAAATATCGGACGCGTGTTTTTCTTTTTGTCTCATCTCAAAAATTGATGAGAAAATATTGTTCAATAAAGTAGAATAAAGTGACGTTATTCTTACCATGATTAAAAATTCACATATCCCTAAAATATAATCATTTTTCGATTAAAAAAGAAATACTTATCGATTTTTTTCGTAAATTATGACACACTTGTTCCCAAATTTCATTTTTTACTCCCATGCAACTTCCTAATTTTGAAGATCCTTTTTAATGTTTGGAATAAATTTTTATGTGAAACTTCTATGATCTTCATATCCTGAAGTTATTTTTTAAGTGCCTCTTTTTCTACCTTTTAAAAATACCATTTTTGAAAATAAATTAATATATTCGACTAATTTTTAAGAAAGGACAACGATAATAAGAAAGGTGGCTTATATTTTTTTATAAACATACAACATCAGTTATAGACGAAATCAGGGAATTAAGCAAAAATATTTTTAGGCAGAGTTTAATTCTGACTGATCTGATTAGAGTTCGATTTCTCATGTTCGTGTTGAATGCATGTACTGGAATTTATTCGTTCTATGATAATCGTATATATCTTATAGGGTTTTTTTTTTCTAATATTAATGATGTTTCTCGTATTTCTTATGTATTGAAACAAGTCGAAGGATTTAGTTATATTATTTAAGATTTCTATATATTTTTTTAGAATTAGATATTTGAAAAATAAAAGATCTAATAACTTTTAATATTATATGACTTTTTCATAAAATAATATCCATTTACATTTTTGATGTTCATAAATTTAACAATTTTAATATTTCCTGTTAAAAGTAAAATTTTATTATATTTTCTGGCGCTTTTTAAATATTTTTAGTATTTTTGTAGATTGCTCTATCGAATTAAAGATTTCAGTATTGTGGTATAGAAAATTTCAAAGATTTTCAATACCTGAAATAATTGTCCAGCAAACAGTATCTTCTAGACAGATTTCTTGTAATTTTTTATTATTTTCTTATTTTTTAGTATTAATACAATTTAAATAATTTAATCAAAACTGGTGGATTTCTTTCGAGATAATTTGATATTTTCAATTCATATTTTAATTTTTTTTGAAGAAATATAATTATTTTTTTAATTTTAGAGAAACTCATGTATAATAATTGTTTGTTGTAATAATAATTCATTACAAATATAATTTTGTATTAAATATAATAATAATTGAAATAAAAAAAAAGTATTCACATAATATCAATTAGCTTTTTCAAGAATAATAGACTTTCGTTATTCAAAAAATTTTCTGGGATTCTTTAGTATTTATATAGATTTTGATTATTTTTTGTAGTTAACTTTATTTATTCCCAGAACTCAACGCATAAAAATTTTCAGTAATTTTTTCAATTTATGGAAAAATTACGCATTGATAAATTTATTTTGCTTCAGAGATTTTCTGTAATTTTTTATCATCACTAAGATTTTGTCATGTTTTTCAATATTTTAGTACATTTCTATTTTTCTAATAGATTTATGTACGCTTTTTACAACTTGATGCTCTAGAATTCAGAGTTTCATAGATAGTGAGTATTTCTTCCAATTAAATATTAAAAAGTTCTCTTATAGAATTATTTTTTTTAGGGTTTCTCTGCAAATTCCTAGCATTGAATGCCCTAGTGTTGAAATATTTTAAATGTTTAGAACACTCGTTGATTCTTTCTTTTTTTTTTTAAACACTGAGTTCAAACAATTTTTAAATATTTTCTCTTTACATTATTTTACTAAAAAAACAATGATTAAATTAAAAAAAAATAGTTTTAAAACTAGAATTATCGTTATATTTTCAAAACAAAAACCTAGAATTTAGGATTCTCTTCAACTTCGAGAAGTTACATTAAATTATTTGTTGTTTTAATAATTCTTGCTTAGTTTATTATTCATCATTTCTCATTGTTTATAATTGAATCATGTATTATTATAGATGCTCATATTTTCACATTCAACAATTATATATTTTATCCGAATTTCGAGAATGTTTCTGTATGTACTTTTTACTTTCTGTATGTACTTACCTGAAAAAATATATGCAACCTCCCAATAGTGAATTCGCATGTACATTTTTCTCTTAGCTCCAATCCTTGCGCTCTGTTAAATTTACAATGTCCGCCTAGGATAAGTAAATGTACAGGAGAATTAAGGATATTATTACCAAGTGGAGTCTTTATTTATGCCCTCTGGCCTATAAAAAAGCGGCTCGAGATCCTGCGTTTTCCCGACTGGCTGCTTGCTACACTCGGAAATCGAAACCCTACGGGGATTATCCTGCGAATCCCAGGATTCTATGGCGAATATCCCTCTGAACGCCGGCACCTTGCGATGCTTCAGTTGCCACGACGCGATTTCCATTACTCGATTTCCGAAATCCCACCGTGTTCCCCGCGTCTAGGGTCGAGTTCTAGGCACCCCAGGACTTGGAGAGAAAATTTTACGAGGGTTTAATACTTTTTACTCAAATATAAATCCTTCTTCTTTTTACCCTGCTTTTCCACGTTACTTCTTTCCATGGGTTTTAAGATAAACGTCTTTTTTCTTTTTTGTAGATGTGATTACAGGATTTAAGTGGAGTAATTGATTTGTTATTCTGTAAAGGGTCAAAAAAGGATTCATAGGAACAAGGAATTTGTAGGCATTCGTTTGTACATGAGAATTTTGGACACCGTGTACAAAAGTAAGCTCTCAATAACGATTTTTTTTTATTTTAACATGACGAGAGTGTAAACAAATCAATATCATAAATCAGACTATAAGTATGCATTTCATTATTGATTACACTCGACGCGATACAAGGAAAAAGAAGCGGTGGCAATCTTGGTCGATAAGCTATCGCGTCACAGCCAATATTAACCCTTGGATGCACGACGTCTCCCCGTGGTCACGAACAGTCGAGTGTTTAGTCTAGCGTGCCCGCTGTTGTGACAATCCATTCGCGTGTGAACACCGTACCCACTAGCACACGCATGCACGTTATTTTCGTTTCGCTCTCGTATTTGCTTTCTCCTTATTCTTCATTTTTGTTCCCTCATGCCAGTGTATGGTTCTTGTTTGCTTGGCCAATATTGGAAATATCATCCGTCGCAAAAATTATTGTTTGCGGGGAATTTCTCGTTAAAAGAAAAAGTTGATCTGGATCACGCTTTTCAATCATGGACGCGTTGATATCGCAACCAATATGGTTTGAGAGCTGAAAAAGGTTTTCGATCCGTTGTATTGTCGAACGTTTTTCATGCAATTTACAAAGAGTCCTATGTAAATCATCAAATTAGATGGCTCGAGATGGAATTCTATTTTTGTTTCGCTTGTGCTTCTCGCTGCAATGTTCCGCATTACATTGTCTGATAGTGAAGTCTTGTGCTCTCGAAAACGCATCGAGTTCAGAAACGCTTCACTCTGAGTATTCGTTTCCAGTGTTTATCTACCTATGTTTATCCGCTTCCCGGCATAAAACTTGTTCATGCATCTTGCACTTGATCCGTTCGTAGACGGAAACACTTTCAATCACTAAACCAATGTGTCTGACTTGAACTGAGTGATTCATCGTTTGCTTGACATAGTAAGACTTGATTTTTTTTATTTTTCATCCAGCTTGATTATATTATGATACAAGTACAGGAATTAGGATTTATTTGCCTATTGTTTATGCAGAAGCTAAGGGAGCGTTCAAGTATTACGTCACGGGCTAGGGGGGGTCAGGCCAAATGTGACGGAGTGTCACAGGGGGGACGGGGGGGGGGTGAAGCGCTGTGTCACGTCACGTAAAAATTTGAAATTCAAAGGTATCCCCTCGCTTTTTTTTTGAAATAATTGTGTTAAGAAAATTTTTTATATAAAGATTTACAGTATTTTTGATAATTTCATAGATTTCGTGGATAATTCCGTCTACGTTAAATTTAAATATTTTATGTATTCCTTAAATTTTTTTATTTTTTTAGTATTTATAAGATTTTTTATCGTTTTCTAGTATTTTTATACATTGACGCCATTTGTAGAGATTTTTCAAAAACGCAATTCTTTTATAGAATCCAAAAACATTGGGTTTTTTACAGCAATTTTATAACTTGAAAGATTTTCTGGTTCTAAATTTTTTAGAACTTCATTTCCAAATTTCGAAGT
>JAPYZL010095513.1:0-23992 GCA_030522825.1 Platygaster orseoliae
GTTGAAAATACTAGTTCATAAAAAAAAGTTCACAAATAACATGCAATACGAAATTTCTAGAAATCTTTGAAATACCTAAAATCTGTAAGGTTATAATTTTTAAAGAAATCTATTAATATACAAAATATTTTTCAAATTTGATTCATACAGCATTGAATTTCAAAAAGCTAAAAAAAATTCATAATACTCGTTTATTGCTCAAAAATCAAAGAATCATAAAAAATACCAAAATAATGAAAATAAGAAAATCTTAACCTCGAAAATCATAAAAATCGAATCTCGTTACATATAACGCAAACATTAAAAATATGTGATTCTAGACTTCAAAATTAAAAATCACAAAATTGTTTCGATTAACTAAATACTAAAAAAATACAAAAACGTAATGTTTATAAGTGATGAAAATAAAATAGTTAGGATTTTGAAAATATAGCTTGAAATTATAGAATTCTGTATAGTGATACATAGAAACTTTGAAAATTATTGAAAATGCTATTAAATAAATGAAAGTTTATAAATTTCATTCAATATGTATATAATAACTTACTCTAGGAGATGTTTTCTCAATTATCACGCGGAAGTAGAAAATTCGATAGGTCTGGGTGTGAAACATTTTTGGAATTAGATAAATAAACTGCGCGACATGAAAGATTTACCCGCAAACTTTCATAATGATGATGGTGTGACGGTTTTTTCTAATCGGGAAATTGTCGATCTTTTCGCAGGAAGATTCAAGTCTGTATATGCTGCATCTGATGAGCGCGATATTTATGTAGACTACGGTGATCAGGTTTGTGATCAGGTTGATGTAAGTGGTCTTCAATTGGGTAGGTCGGTTGTGTTTTTTGAATCGGGATCTCTTGATCTTAGTAAGGGACCTGGCCCTGATGGACTCTCTAATTTATTTTTGCACTCGTGCCGGTTTGCGCTGACTGTTCCTCTTCAATTACTCTTTAACTTATCTTTATTTTCAGGGGTCATTCCGACTATTTGGAAGGAGAGTAAGGTAGTCCCAATTCATAAGAATGGAATTAAATCCAATGCATCCAATTACAGGCCTATTTCAATCTTGAATTGTATACCTAAAGTATTTGAGAAAATGTTTAATAGATATCTTTCATTTAGATTTAAGAATATCATTGCAGAACAACAACATGATTTCTTGTCGGGGAAATCTGTCATAACGAATCTTGCAGTTTTTCACAGTTACCTGTCAGAAGCCATGGATACTAACCATCAGGTTGACGTCGTGTATTCTGACTTTTCTAAGGCCTTTGATAAGGTTAATCATGAGTTGCTTATACGTAAACTAGGTCACTACAGTATTTCTGGCCCTATGCTTGGCTGCTTGGAGAGCTATCTGACGGATAGGACCCAATTTGTTTCTGTTAAGGGAGCGACTTCGGATTCTTTCAGGGTTTTGTCGGGGGTTCCCCAAGGCTCCCATCTTGATCCCTTACTGTTTAATATTTACGTCAATGACCTAGGCTCCAGACTCAAATACTGTAAGGTTGTATTATTTGCTGATGATGCAAAATTCTTTCTTAAGATCACCAACCTTCAAGATGCTCTCAATTTTCAACATGATTTAAACGAGGTTGTCCGGTGGTTCAGTGACAATTTTTTACCTTTAAACATTAAGAAATGTCATAAGATCACTTTCTCTCGTAGAAACTTTACTCTTGGATTTGAATATAAATTGTCCGGTCAGCCTCTGGAAGTTGTTCAAGAGGTTGGTGATTTGGGTATTACCTTCGTATCTTCGCTTAACTTCTCCAAACATATGATGAATTGTGCTCATAAGGCATATCAAATTCTTGGATTTATTAACAGGAATTCTACCCATTTTACCGATCCTAGCACCTACAGATATATTTATATTTCTTTAGTCCGTCCTCTTCTGGAATATGGCTCGATAATTTGGTCACCATCAACTAACGTTAGCTCATATGCTCTGGAGAAGGTTCAACATAGATTCCTCAGGCAATGGGCGGCTAGGGCTGGAATACCTTTTGACAAATTCTGTCACGATTATTCGTCTCTTGAATTAAGATCTGGCATACCATTTCTTACTAGGCGACGGATGTATTTGGATCTTTCTTTTTTGTATAGGATTTTGAATGGGGACATTGGAAGTTCAGAGCTGAGAGGACTCATTGATTTTTATGTGCCGGGGAGGCTTGTGAGGGGCAGGTCTAATCAGCTGTTTGCTATTCCCCAATTCAGAACGAGTATCGCCGGAAATGGCGTCATTGGTAGGATTTGTTCGCTGGCCGATCAGTATGCGGACAGACTGAATCTTTTTGGAGTCTCCTCCAACTCATTTCACTCTTCTTTACAGCGCTTGATTTATTCGGATTGAATAGTTGTAACGCGTTCTTGGTCCTCTCTACCGTTTAATTCGTCGATGTTTAAGTTTTTGTTGAATTCAGCGCCTGCGTTATGTTTCGCGTTACCAATTAATACGACATTTTCCATATATGTATGTTGTTTGCCCGTTGATGCTGTTAAATAAATAAATAAATAAATATGAAAATTTCTTAAAATATTTGAAATACCTAAAATCCGTGAACCTATAATTTTATTGTATATAAAATCCATTTATCTATCAAATATTTTTCCAATTTCATTCCAAGAGTATCGAATTTTAAAAACTAAATAGACATTCATAATGCTCGTTTATTGCTAAAACATTAAAGAATTACAAAATATGCCAAAAAGTTAAGAAAAAAACTGTTGCGTGTTTTTTGATATTCATCTGAGATAATTTCAAACGTCAATTAAAATAAATTTTGTTTCCAGAATAATACCACGATACTTGCAGACTTAACGTATAGTCGACTATTTTTATTTTGCAGGCAAATAACGAGTTGGAAAAAACAAGTGTGACATAAAGGTGAATTGTTCGCATACACAGAGACGCTCGACTTTCCAGCCAATGCTTATCGCACAGTCGATTTCCGTTTTTTCCTTTTCCGTACCTTCGCGTCCTTCGCGAGCCGACTGGAATATTTCATAAAAAACATTTCTATCGCTGCTGATACTACAAGTCCTATTAACCCAAATTGCTGTCTCGAGTGCTTGAACAGCGACCATGCGTCAAAAGAGATTTCCTGACTTTACTTCCGGCTAAAGAGAAAACTCCTACAACAATTTTCCGGCATTAAAAGTTCATATAAGCGAGAACAAAATCGTCTGCCAGTGACGTTATCAATTTTTCTGGCTTTTCTCGGCTTCTGTAATAGAAAAACAATTTTTTATTGTAAATGCGGAAAAAAACTTTTTGATCATATTATCAGGAAGTTTCAAACTTCGATAAATTTGTTGCGTGTCGAAAACCGATTCAATAAAGGTATGAAAATTTCTAATGTGAAATTCATACACTCGCTGTTCACAAAATTTGCCTGTATTTACATTCAGGAAGAGTACAATTCGTGGTTTTCAATTTCAAGTCTACGTCTTGGAAAGAGTGGAAATATTCATTTCACTTTGTAGTCGAGCGTCGTTTTGTAACGGAAGTGGATGAGAAATATTGTTTGCATACGATTCTCCGAAGATTTTTGAGAGCCCTCGCTTTGTTTCATTCCAGGGTTTAATACAGTTGCGAAGTAGCGGGAGGGCCGTGACTCTTCAAAGCACTTTGGTTTCGATTCGTTCCCGGTTTCAAGATGTCAAGTACACATCGACGAGTGTTGCCATCGATCGTTGGTTACACTCACCCGGCGTTTTCGCACGATCTGAGTCTCGATGACTTTCAGCAAAAGCCACTCGATTGGGAATAACAGTTACTGACAACAAAAACGAGGGCTGGTCGACTGTATTACTTCAGATACTTTCAAAGCTTCCATAAATAAAAACATTGTTTGAATTAAAATAAATGATATTCAAAATAAATTACATTTCATAGGAAAAATGATTTATTAATTTATATCTGACACGAGTTGAATGAATATTATTTATAATTACTCAAATATTTAAATAAATAAAGTCTGCCGAATTGAAACAATATATTTATATATATTTCAATCTCGTTTTCTCAAAATCTTCAAAGGAAACGATAAAAAAAATTCTGTATAATACCTGAAACATAACAAACTAGTATTTCTTAAGAAAAAAAGTATCCGAAAAGCGAGGTTCAGAGTGAAAAGAAGGGGCTCGATGGTTACTCCTTTGAGGGTAGTCGCGTGTTGCACGGTCGATTGTTCAGATGAACAATGTCAGTGCCTTCGTCACCAAGTCATTGTCACGCATTCAAATAAATGCTCTGCTAAAATCGCGGATTCTCAAAAAAAGGTAGTGCCAAAACTGTATTCTTGTTCGTGCAACAAGTAACTCTTCCTTTTTGTTAGCCTAGCTTTTTGTTAGACGATTGTATCAATTTAACGCAGTCAATGCAGTCGTTCAAAAATTTACAGCTGAGATTTCTCAATGTAGAGTGACAATTAACTTTCAGGAATTGAAAGGAAGTGTCGATGATAACATATTTGTAGCAGGAAAAGTCATGATGAATGTGTGAAAAATGATTGGTTGGCAATCTGAAGCTTCGCCCAGCCGTTCCTAGTCTCCCATGACTTTCGACCTCGCTCAGCTCAACCCTAGAAACCCAAGCAATTCGGGGATTCTCAAAGCGAGCTTTTCGAACTTTCGTCGGCGAGGCCAAAGTCCGGGACCCTTGAAAACTGGGAGTTCGCACTCAGGCTCCTGGTTTCACGTTTGACTTTTGCCATTTTAGGTAGTTCCTGTAAAGACGCTCGTTTAGCCAGCGTACGATTTTACGGTTCAGCGGTTTAAGGGTTTCACCGATCGAACAGCGAAACCCGCTCCCTAACAGGTCAGACAAGCTGGCCATCTTTTCTTTCTTCCTTTCCGGCCTTTTTTATTCGTCAAACATTTCGTAGTGGGTGAATGTGATATTGAGGAAGAGGTTTTTGGGTAACTCAAGAGCTCGGAAGGAAGAAAAAAAATTGAGGGAGCGGACACCGAGCTCGGTCTAGCGGTGGCCCGCTGTAACGGGGCAGCCTGGTGTCTTAAATCAGTTTTTTTAATTGTTTATAGAGTTAAGCCGCGTCTTGCTCCGAACTTGCTTGTCTTCTTCACAAAGAATGTTATTTTAGATTGGTTTACGTGATCGAAACATCGTGGGAGATGGTGGTTAATATTTCATGTTGGGAACTCTGCTTAGTCGTGACTTTTGTGAAAAAGTTATGACAGTTTTGTTCTGTCAGAGCCTTGTTAATGTCTCATGGAAATACAGCTATCACGAGAGGTTCGACTTATGCTTTTTTTATGGGGTCGATTCCTTGAAATCACGCTTTTTACGAGAAAAGTGTCATGTCGTGAGTTTGAGCATTGAGTGAGGTGCAGCTTGTAAAAAAAAATGATGGTCTGAAATTTTCATGAAGTATCTTTATGGAAGAGAGAATATGTTAACTTCTGTAGAAGAAGCAGTCTTATGAGATTCGTATAGAGGCGATTTTTA
Source organism: Platygaster orseoliae (assembly GCA_030522825.1). NCBI lineage: Eukaryota > Metazoa > Arthropoda > Insecta > Hymenoptera > Platygastridae > Platygaster > Platygaster orseoliae. The sequence goes on from JAPYZL010095513.1 coordinate 5,480, forward strand.
CAAGATATTTAGTGAGATTTGAAACGTGCTTGATGATTTTGAAATTAGATAAAATGACTGAAATTTGAACTAGTGTCTTAGATTTTGAAAGTTCCATTATGCTGAAATGAATGTCTTGCTGGTTTTTGATGTTTTAAAAAAGGATGACAAATATTTTCCACATTGTAAATAATATTTAAATAAGAAACTCAAAATAAAACATAAAGGTATCAGTTTATTGTTGACAAGAAATTTGTTATCACTTTTTTCATAGAATATGTATGACTCTAACTAATGTTTGCATAATTCAAGAATTTCGTGAATGTGAAATATAACAGGAATATTTTGATTAATTCGTTATCTTAAAATAAGAATATTTCAGAATCTTAATGTTTTGAAAAAAGATCAGAAATTTTGACTATGGTTTTTAAACTTCATAATATTGCACAAAAAATTAAAAAAGTTTTTGTAGGTTTTCACTTCATTTATCATATTTATATGGAAAATAATATTTTTGACGAATTTGTACGATTTTGATAAATTATACTTATTTATTTATTCATTTTTCCAGAGTTTCTTGAACGTAAAACAATGACAACAGTTTCTAATGTTTGAAATGGAAAATATGATTTAATCATGATATTTCAATTAAAAAATTCAAATAGTTTTGTGCAGTTTTGATTTAATTATTGGCTACAGTTTCGTCAATAATTTTTTTTACGGACCTGTGAAACATAAATCTTTTGTATTTGTTCAGTTTAAAAAATTTTTTAAATGTGATATATTGAAATACTTTTCAACAAGTTACAGCTGAAGATTTTGTATATTTCTCAGTCTTAAAATAAAATTGTTGTTAATGTCTAATGTTTAAAAGAAGTACCTTGAAAGTAATTTGGAATAATTTCTCATGATTTTCATTTAAGTATCTTTCAATTATTGACAATTATTGCGTGATTTTTTTTTTTTGGAATAAAGAAACCATAAAACTTTAATCAGTTGTACTTGTTGAAATTTTCAATGGTAATTTAAATATCAGGAATGGTGTACACAATTTTTAAATAAAAAGTATAACTGTTCAGTTTCTGTATAAAATTCTAAAAAACAAATTCTAGTGATCGTTTTGAAACTTAGCGCTTTATTGCTATTATTAAACTGAAACCATTTTATTTGTCTAAAAATGTTTCTGGATTCCTAGCATTACTATTTCTTATTGTCTAGTTCAGAAATAAATTGGAGATTTTTCACGTTTCTAGAAACAGCAATAATTTTTTTCACGTTTGCAGACGTTTTATAATTAATTACATAAAAAATTTTTTGTAACATATAATAAACTTTTGAATTTTAATAAATTTGACCTATGTTTTTAATCGTATTCCTCTTTTTTACAAATATTTTTTTTGAGATTTTCTAATTGCGTTAGCCAGAATCCAACTTAATTTCGGAATAACTATAGAAAATTTTGAATCTTTCATTTTTTTTGTAATGTTGAGAGGTTTTAACAAGTAATCATAACCCATATAAAACAACCCTGGCATTTGTAAATCATAAGTAACAATTTACTTTGTCAGTTTTACAATCAGTCAATAACAACTTTGACAAATCTCGTCTGTTGTTGTGAAAATCATAACTCGTTTTCTAACATTACGTGATAAATTAAAAGTCTATCTAACATTCTTTATTATCATCAGAAACATTGGCATCTAACAAAATTATATCAAGTTTAAAAAAACGTATGTACCATAATTGTTATGAAACTTCGCACAAAAAAACTTGAATATTTTGTTAGGAACAGTAACTTAACCCTTATACAGAAATATAAAGAATATCACGAATGATCTTCAAAATCCATTGAAATAACTCCCTGTGATCCATTGCATGTTTTCTTATGCAAAAATATTACGCTCGATTTTTGAACATAATTCTGAAAATCCAAGTTTAAAAAGCAACGATAATTCTAAAAAAGGAATCAAAAAACACGCGTATCCTTGAAAAAGATCGCATCGTATAATAAAGCCATCTCACAGACATAACATTTTTCTACGACCCCCGCGATTCCCGTTGAACACGGAACCGACACTTCCCCAGAGTCACGTTAATTTCTCCCGTTGTTTTATATCGGAACAGAAACGACGCGAAATTCAATCTCGCTACAGGCTCACTTCACCCACGAATAAATCCTCCCACACCCTCACTTTCCATGTTCCACGTCGCGTTTTAATGAAAAGACTCTCAGGATTTGCATATTTGACGAACTCATCAATCCGCCCGATCCTTTGAAAGTAATCTCAAAGATATTCGTGTAAAAGACGACGTTATAAAAATCTTCAACTAATTTGAAAATAACAAAAAAGTGTTCGAAAAACTCATTTTCTTTAAAAAATCATTTTAAACTCGATGAATATCCACGAATTAACGATAAAATTTTACCAATTCCCACCATTTCCCTATATAACACGAAAGTAATTATTTTAATACCAAATCTAACAGGTTCGGATCAAAGACGGGCGTCGTAGAATTAATGATGGCCCTCGAAACGCGAGGCGCCGACTTGCAAAAGACGCGCGTCACGTTCAGGTCCGAACTATTGTAATCATTATTATCAAACGTTGATTAAACGATATTCGATTGACGTTAAACGATGCAGTTGCTGAAAGAAAAATGTTCAGAGGAAAAGAAACTTAAAAAACGACACTAGAACTGTCCTGAAAAAAAACAACACCTGAAAATATGGAGCATTTTCGGTCGTGCCATTTTTTCCAGTTTTTGTCGGCACCAGCTCGTTTGCGTTAAGAACACTTTTCGCAAGCGAACTTTTTTAGCCGACGTATTTTTGCGCAAAGGGTTTGTCTTCTCTCGAGAGTGTATAAACAATGAAGGGAGGGCCGAGAAAAAAATCTTTCCGTAATAAGAAGAAGATGAAGAGAGAAAGATGTAGGATAGAAGAGAGAAAGAATGGGAAAATAAGTGAAACGTAAAATTCACGCTGGACATTATAACAAGTTGATGAAAGATCTCACTCTCCCACAATCATCAAAAAAAAATTATTAGTAACTGGTTGATCGGGATTCGATTTGGCTTTTTGTATTTACATGAACGTGTCATATTTTTCAATCGATTTTTCAGACATTTAATCATCGACAAAATCACCATGAATTCCGTCGAGGTGGAAAAACCTGTATCGAACCCAACCAAAAAAAAAGGTAGTGATAACCTAAACTTTGAAAACGCACAGAACAAACTCTCATTTTTTCTGTTGTTCATCAGGACCGAAAAACCAACCGTCGTATATACATATTGTAACTACAATTTGTGTAGTGTGCGTGTGACAAATATACACATACATATGTATAATATATACATATATATACTTGATAAAAAAAGAAATATCGAAAGAAGAACTGAGTGGTCCTTGAGTGTGTTGTCACAAGAATAAATACAGCGTTAGCAGCGTGTCCAATGTAAAAATGTTCCAAAATTCTACTGTGCTTGAAGAACTCCACTTTCACCATGGACTTACTGCGTAATGGTAATATACATGTAGCAATCATAGCGATTATAATGAATTTTCATCATCTACTCGTGTTGTATGGGGACCAATATATTTACAAATGAAAATATGACTGGCACTGGTAACCATAAGAATATGAGAAAAAAGAAAAGAGGAATCATGTACTTTACTCGATTCTAGCACTTTTCAAATGAGCGCATGCGTTATAGTAGTTGCCATATGTATATTCACAATTCATTACTAAATAGTCGAAGATGACTGTGATTATGTATATATATATATATACGTATGTGACGAAAAGAATGTAAGTCAGATAAAACAAGGACTCGACTTTGTTTACGATGCTTAGCAACAATGGGATAAAATAACTACGTACCGTGATTATAGCATCTAACAATTTGATTAGTGAAATAATTCAAGAACTCGTGTTATCGTTTGGGCGCACGCGTTGATTTATGCTCGCGTACTCAAGTCTTCCCAGCAGCTGTGCAAACAACTTCGAATGAGCAAATGATGCATTCGAGGGTACGTAAGGGCTGTTTGCAAGCGTTTTGGAATACTTTCAGTAATTACGAAGCCGGAAATACACGCAAGCGCCGCAAGTTTAATTGACCGGGAAATATAATTTCAGGGTGTTCAGCGGTCGAGTGTGCAAATTTTACGGTTTTTGTAGATTCGGAACATTTTTTTCTCTGGTTTGTCAGTGCTCAACTAGCGAAAAAAAGTAGTAATTAAGGTATTTAACATTAATTTAGTACTGATTTTATGCTTCCAACAGAAATTTATATCAATACCGATTGGAACTTCTATTGAAAAATATGTGAAATTTTGAAGTTGTTCACTTTGTCGATTTTTACACAAGAATGTTGAATATTTATCAGGAATTTCGGAACAAAATAGTGTGGAAACTCTTTTTTTTTGTATTTCAGGACTGAGGACGAATATTTTACGACTTTTTAAACTTTAGCTTTTTTCATAACTTTGAACAGTAAAATATTTGATACGTCGATTATAAATTATGTAACTTGATTACGTTAGCTTGTTAACTTGCAGAAAAATGTTTGATCACCAAATATTGAACAAAAAGATTTTTTCGGTTCCTACGTAATATAACTCTAGAAAAAAAATGAGTTCTTCAGCATTTAGCTTTTCCTCATGCCATCAGGATATTTTATCAATTGTGGGAATAAAAAGTTCAAAACGATGAACTAAATTTTTATTTCATATAACTTTAGAAATTTTTCAAACAAAAACTATCGTAATTCTATCGTTATTAAAAAAATTTGAACGAACTTTTCATAGGAATTATCGATGAATTTGCATAGTTTGAATAATTTTTTCTAATTTTTTCACGTCTCACAAATTTGCAATATGATTTAATGATTATTTTCTGAGAAAATGGCGGAAAGCATAAAAAAATTTTCCTTTGCAGAAAGTCCGTTTTCAAAATTAAAAATAACAATCAGAGATTTCCTGAGTTATTTTCCGTTTTTGTTCAGTGATTTTGAAAAATATAATAGAAAATATATAAATGATTTTAAGAGTTAAAAATGATTAACAAAGTCAGCCGGCAAAGACTCTTATTTTTATCATTTATTTATTTTATTTTAATAAAATGTCTATTATATTTAATTGATTCTCATCTATCATTTTAATAAAACTTGAAGATGCCGTGAAAAATTCGAGAACGACATCAAAAAACATTCTACAACTGTTTTAATGCAGTTCCTACTTTCGTGAAATTGGAGTTTCCGTAATAGATTCAAGGTCTACTGAACTCCAAAATGCTGAATTCATACTTAAGGACATGAATCTGAAGAATCTTCCAAGGAAATCGAGTTTGACAAACTCCAAAACTCGATGAATATGCAAAAAACTTCCGGAACTGCACATGGCGAGAGTAGTATAAGTTTTATATTTTCCGGAATTCATAATTTACCATTACTTTTCCAGTAAACCTTTCAAATAAAATTGAAAGTCAATTTATAAACTTTATTCTACAAAACTTTAATTTCCAGAAATGATATTACAAAATATATATCGAGTTGGACATATTCCAGAAATGTTTATGACATGGACAATACAATAAATTTATTGCTCTATTTTGGTTACATACAACCACATTTTCCATAATTTTCGATTTCCTCTTCATTTCCGATCCGCTGAACACCCCACAATCAACTCAAAACGCTCAACGTATTGATGATCATTGTGGATTTTCGTTAGCGAGTTGGCGAATATGCGTTTGTTGTTTGAGAGAAACGTCAGCTGCACCGGGATAAAAGGACTCAAAGGTAGAACGAGGAGGCCTCGTAAGTCGGTAAACATTAACGTAAATTCGCGAGAAAAGCAGCCTGGCCAAGTAAAGGAAAATGGGACGCAGAGTCATATTTCAAAGCTACGAGCGACATGACCTGAAATTATTCTGACCTGATACCAATTCGTAATTATATGACTTTTTAACCTCACGTTTTTTTTAATAAAGCAAGAACGTTAATGATATTGTGGGACATAAGAATTTTGAATTGATGAAGAAAAAATTGGAATTTGTTAGGTTACACATTGCTTTAGGGATTGTGACTCTTTGGGAGCACTAAGTTAGGCAGCTTACTTCGTCACTTGGGATCTATACTGGAGGCTTCTTGCAGGGTTGGCGTTATTATATTGCCTGTTCATGAAAATTCCTTCAGCTCAAACTGACATTGTTTCCAAGCCGTTATTACAGCGTTTGGATAGGGTCGCTTTCGGGTAATTTATTTATCTTGCTTGGATAAAGATCATAATGTAGGTCACGTCTAAAAGGTCACTATCACAATAAATTCTTATGATTTAATTTTCACATAATAAAGCTGAAAACTCGATAAAGAATATCGATTTTGGAAAACTATGAGGACCTTTGACAAATTTCAAATAAATTCAATTTCTAAATTGAGAAAGTTGAGAACGAAAATCCACAATGAACTTAAGAGAGAGTACTGTTATCAAATGCTTGTACAATTCAAAATTAGGAGATCCCATCATTATTGTTTGTAGGTTTGATTGCTGCTGTAGATGTCTGAAACATTCTAAATCCTATGAGCACACTCAGTTTGTCCAATTTTTCAAACCCTTCATAAAACATGTTTTTTACATTTCGATTTCAGGGAGGTCTTAAACTACTCGAAAAATTGTCGCCAATCCGACTCAATCATGGCTTATTCAAAAGAACATTTCATACGTTGAAGTATTAAAAGTGATCATTAACTTTAAATAGTTTTCAGGTTGAAAACAATTTTTAATGACAACTTTTATTCAAGTCAAGTTTCGTTTCAAAATCTTACTGAAAGACTAAAATATTTATAATAACTTTATTGACAATTTGTTGATTTAAAGTAATAAAATTGCGATGATTAGGTCGAATGACAAAAGAACTCGAGGAAAGTTGATAAATCTTCTTCAAAAGTGATCAATAGTGAACGACTTTTTGAAGAGTATTTTTCAAAAAATCAATCGTTAAGATGTTTGGTAACATAATTGTGGGGTCTAAACCTGTCGAAAACCTTCGAAAAAAATGGTGGTATTTTTCTTGGTGTGGGATATATGGTTTTTGAGTATTAAGGGGAATAAAAAAATTGCATTGAAGGAGAAGTTACATATAAATTTAGTTGGATGTTTTTTTTAAATTTTAAAAAAGAGTAAATTTACCTGTTGTACATGAGGATGTCAGGCTTCCAGAGTTTGTTAGGTGTTATTCGAAGGTCTTTCACTCCACCGAATTCGGTTTCGTTCCATTGAAGATTATAGTCTGTCCATTCCTGGAACAAAAAAATAATTACAATTGACGATATTTCAAATTATTTTATAACATCATAGACCTACAAAATTGTTTTGAAATATAATTTTTTGGAACATTATTATTTTGATACATTATTTCATGGTCTACATTATATTCATTCGTGAATTTTTCTTGGAAATTATCAATAACTTTACAATCTCCTGATAAATGAGGTTAACAATTTTCAAGTCATTTTTTCTGAAAAAAAAAATATCAGTTAACAATGATTCTTCATTTAATATTTTCGGTAATTGTTCAAATATTTATTTTTGAAATTATATAATAACTCTGAGTATTCATCTACTGTCATTTTATTTCTTTCTTATTTTTGGACATTTATTATTCACTTAAAACTCTTTTAAAATCGAAAATTCTTCCTATTCCACAAATTTCTGTATAATTAGTACATATTTCATAATCACTTATTGTAAGTAATTTAATATTTGTGATTTTGAAGTCACTAGGGCTGGTATTTTTTTGATCCTTTTAGTATTTATCATATTTCCCCATTATTTATGTATTCAAAGTTATAATGTAATATAACTGTAATATGTTCATTGTTGTGTTTAAAGTGTTCTAAAATAATTTTCATATATTTCATAAATTTTGAGAAAATAAATATTTGGAGAGATTTTTTCAAAAAAACCTTCCAAAACATTTTTCCTGCCGTCGCCACTGATGATACTCATTATTTGTTTTTGATCGTTTGAGAATATATTCCGAAATTCAAATTTGTTTTTTTACTTGTGATTAAACCGTGCATAAATAAAATCAATCAATCAATCCAACATCACTTCAATTCATTCAATTCAATTCATTCAATTCAATTCATTCAATTTAATTCAATTCATTCAATTCAATTCATACAATTAATCAATCAATTAATAATATCATTTCTGTACTGAAAAACCAATTTACTTCACTCAAACAAACATTTAGTTCTTAGTTGACAAACAAAATATTCGATTTACTCAAATAAATTTTGTATTTTAGAGAAACAAATTCAAGTTAAAAGTACTGCAAATTTTTGAGACTCAAACAAAATTTGCTAGTCCTATAAAGTTTTTTTGCCTGAACTAAAAATTTACCAAAGTGAACCAGATCGATTTTTCATTGTGTGAGCTCCTTACATGTGTCAAACTGGTATGCTTTTCTCTCGTGTAAATTTTCACTCTCCTAACTAACTCAACAAAAAAAGTGTTTATATATGATCCTTAAGACGAAGTTTCCGTCACGCTCTACTTATCGAGACACCACCTCCTAAGAATATCACGTTGTCTTCGAGCATAAACTCGAAAGCTGTCAAGAGATTTCCGGCAAGTTTCCAAACAGAGGAAGGCGAGGTGAAATGAGAATGAACAATCGATGTATGGAGATCAAACACTTGTACGTACGCATTAATAAGGGGCGTTCTTAGGGTCGAGATCGTTGATGCGTGGCGATCTTCCACGACCGCAAGATTCTCGCAAGGTGACCGCAAGCTCTCGAGCGAGCGCGAAAGTGCGGTTACTGGGACACCAAATTCTCTCGATAATGCCACCTGCGGAACTTTCAATGGATTAGATGGGGCGTCTAATCCATATTCAGCTCCTCTCTACATCATTATGCGAGCAAAGAAAGTATATGCTAGAGCGTCTATTGAATTCTAATGACGGGGTCATTCGAGTTGGATTACTGGCATGGCTGGGTACACGTGTAGAAAACAATATTGCACAACAAGTGCAGTAATATACTCAAATTGAATAATATGCTGAAATTGAATTGAGTTCGAAACTGGATACTACAAAGTGAATTAATTGAATGAATTGTATGGATTGAATTGAATGAATTGAACTGAATGAATTAAATTGAATGAATTGATTTGAATGAATTAAATTCAATGGATTGAATAAAATGAATTGATTTGAATAAATTGAATTGAATGAGTTGAATTGAATGAATTTCATTAATCGAATTGAATGAATTGAATTGAATAAATTGTGTGAATTAAATTGAATAAATAGCATGAATTGAATTGGATAAATTGAATGAATTTAACTGAATATATTGCATGAATTGAATTGAATAAATCGAATTGAATAAATTGCATGAATTGAATTGAATAAATTGCATGAATTGAATTGAATAAATTGATAGAATTGAATTGAATAAATTCAATGAATTGAATAAAATAAATTGAATGAATTGCATGAATCGAATTGAATGAATTTAATTGAAAAAATTGAATAAATTGCATGAATTGAATTGAATGAATTCAATTGAAAAAGTTGAATGAATTGCATGAATTGAATTGAATGAATTGAATTGAATAAATTACATTAATTGAATTGAATAAATTGCATGAATTCAATTGAATAAATTGTATAATTCAATTGAATAAATTGCATGAATTGAATTGAATAAATTGCATCTCTCCAATGTGAAATATGTTTCAAGCAAACTGAAATGAAAAAGCTCACAGTAAACTTTCTACTTAGAAATTTAATCTGTCATTCCTTTGTAAACCTACCTTCTATCGCAGATATCAAAGAAATAAAATATCTCCAGACAGAAAGATCATTACATCATGACAGAACCTCGCTCATTTTTTCCATTAACCCGATTGTTGCAAAAAGTCAAACACTTTTGCGATAAAATAACTGCATTCAAGTAATGAAATAAGCTTTGCTGCACGGTACGATCTTACCATTTCTTCTATTTCTGGTTCGAGTCGTCGGGCTGCTACCAAGATTCAGAATTCTTGAATATTTCATTCACGAGCGAGGAATAAGTTCATCTTTCAGAGTTATTCAGCGAATGATTTACCTTTCGCAGTCATGATTACACACCAAAAACTGAATATTTTGCTCGAGTTGAAAGCATACATAGAAAACATGTTTTCGTACTTTTGGTCCGTATAAACTAATAGGGTTTGAGTATCAAATGAGGACATTGTAGACATGTTTTTTATCGTAATTATAAACATAAGAGAAGCTGAAGTGAATGAGTAAAATTCAAAACGTGATTCAAAGTAATTTTCGAACGTAAAAGCTAAATTTAATAGTTTGTTCTAATTTATTTTTTTTGTTTTGCATAAATGAATATCAAGATGATTTTGTGATGGAAAGTAGTGAATAAAGTAATAATAATATCTGGATTAACAGTTAATTTTATTTTTTTGATTTGTATTTTTTTAATGATCTTTTATACGCCACTATGAAAATTTTGTAAATATTTCTCAGGTTCTCTGAGAACTATTGAATTTATTGAAGTCTTAACAATATCGTAATGCATTAGGTTGAGAATTTTTCAAATGGATTTTAATAATTAAAAAAAAATTAGTTCGCCATGATTGCTTAGTTTTTTTTATTCGATAATTTTTCTAATTTTCAATTTTCAAATTGTATAAAAATTTCAATCAATTCTTTGCTACCATTTCAATCAACTTTTATAATTTTCCAAAAATTTTTCTTGTGATATTCAACGAAGAAGCATTATACACATATTTACTTAAAACTCATATTTAGATAGAAAATTTTTCGATTTTTTAATTAGTAAAAATTTTGAAAGCTTTTTATAAAATCTTGCAACTTAGAAAAACTGAAAAATTGTTTTTTCATAAATCATATCTAATTTCATGTTTTCATTAGAAAATTAAACCTTAAAGTACGAAAATCAAAGTGATTTTTTTGTTCAGAAAAAAAATTTTATAATTGAAAAAACTGGATCCATAAAATTATTTCATATGATGCATAATTTTATTAACCATTGTTGATTTTGAATATCAACCAAATTGTTATTATCTAGTTTGTACCTAAACTTTGAGACCGAAAATTTTTATTCATTCTGAAGACTGAAATTCTCATATTTATAAATTGTCGATAAAACAAAAAAAAACACTCTTAATCATGCGACTTTGTTTTTACTTTGAATTTCACCAACAATTATTAAGTTTTCAACTACAACTGAATATAAATAATAATTACTAACAATTTTACACAAAAAAATAAACAGTTTATAGTACTCTACAAATTTATATAAAATTCATACTTCTGTATGTGTTTCAATCCCTAATGTCCATTTATCTTTGTTTCAAATAAATGCAAAGCCAAATGACCTGAGTCCAGTAAACAAAATACTAATATATTCTGATTTATGCCCATACACTATATCACCTAATTCATTCAGTGATAAAACTTATCAGACTGTTAGGTAAGCTGAATTGTGGATAATGTCCATGAGGGCTGTTGAATTGAAATAGATTACACATTTCATGTAATCCCTCTTGTACGTGTAATATCACGCGAACGGTTCCTGTTTCTACGATGTGGGTGTAAACTTAGGAAGGAAACATGGTGGCAACAGTGATCTGTCAAGTTGAAAGGATCTACTGTAGCTCTTAGAGTGGAAAACACCGATACACGTTCACTGTATACATAGCATTCGCCTTTGTCGACCATCATGAATTTGTAAACGGATTTTATCTTGTATCTCCGGTAAATTCCATATTTTTTTTACGAACTCTCTTCTTTATAAAGTTACCTCATGAAATTTTTCATAGTTTTATAAAGAAATTTATCATGAAATTGAACTGGGAGAAATTTTTTTTGGGACGAATTTTTTTCAAAAATTGCAATTGATTATTTAATTCACTCAATTTTTTGGTCGCGAAAATTTAAAAAAAAATGTAAACCGGCGGAAAATAAAAAAATCAACGAGTTGTGTAGTTAAGTTGCACGACGTGGAGCTTTTTTCATCATTTCGTAATGTGGAGGGTAGAGAAAGAGTGGTAAAAAGGGACAGGTATGCGGCATCTACGGACTTGGAGCGAAAGTGGTATAAGGATGAGCGCAGGAACGTGCTTGGTATTCCAAGGGCGTCACGGACCAAACGTCCATTCACAACTCTGAACCCGGAGCACCATTTTCTTTAAATTCCCGATGAAGCCACACCTGAATTGAAGTTTTAGGAACTCCTGGATTAAATTAAATTCTTCTCTGGGTGAGAATCATTACACGGCCTTTGAAGATAAACTTATTCTCCTCTTTTGAAATCAATTTATATTGTTCCTCTTCAGCGATAATTGTTTAATTTTGCTTACATTGTTCCTTAATAATAATTCAACAAATTTTTCCAAAGTTTTGAATTCCATATAGATGAGTGTCATCGGGGATTAATTTACACTAAAATGACGAATTTCCATGAAATGAAAAATAAATAACAACCCACTCAAACGTCAGCTCGAATTTAATTTTCCCCGAAATTGCACTATCTATATTCTCCTGCCCACCACATGCCGTGACACAAGAATTTCAGCGCCAAGACAAACCCCTGACCTATAACTCCACGATTTTCGAGCGAACACAATGAATAATTTAACACAAACAGTCTGAAATGTTCTACCAGTAGTTTCCCAATGTTCGCAAGTACCCATCTTCCCAGTTGAGCCGCGTTTCTATATATTCTCTGTTCCCCATAATTTTGGTTTGTCTCACAATTAGCAGTAACAAGTAACTCTATAAAAGACAATGCCGCATGCACGTCACAGAAGTTTCATTGTTTAGAGCACAATTCACGCGTGACATGTCACATTGTTGTTATCAAACGTAATCTTGCAGCGGTTCATGAATCCGGAATTAAATTTTAAGTCTCACTAAGAGAGATCTTCGACTTTGGGAAGATAAGGCTTTTTTGCACTTCTTCAGTGACGAATAGATTTTGAGAGAACCTGTTTCAAGATTAAATTTAGATACAGTTTTTTGAAGTGAAAATTCTCTACTCGAGGTAATAAAATCGAAATCAGCTGACGATTGTCGGAAAAATTTAACTGCGCGTTCAGTTGGCGCACGCGGGAAATTTAAATGTATGTTGAATTTCATACTGGCGAATAAAATTCATTTTACTGTTGAAATGAATTGGAAACTGAATATATATCAGTGACGTTGGAATTGAAATTCAAAAGAAAAATTTTCAATAACAAAACTATCAATTATGCTTTATAATATAGCATGGAATAGAATTTTGTATAGTGATCAAAGAAACACTGCAATTTGTTGAAAATGACAGTAATTAAAAAAAAGTTTATAAATAACATGCAATACGAAAATTCTAGGAATCTTTAAAATACCTAAAATCTGAAAAGTTATGATTTCTATAATAATCTATAAAAATATTTAAAAAATTTCAACTTTAATTCCTACAGTATCGAATTTAAAAAATTTAAAAAGCTGAATAGACATTCATAATGCACATTTATTGCTCGAAAATGTAAGAATTACAAAAATTATCAAAAAGATTAGAAAAAAAAAAATAAAACTCAAAAATCACAAGAATTGAATTTTGCTACATGTAACCCGAAAATTAAAAATGTGAGACTCTGGATTACAAAATTAAAAATTATAAAATTGTTACGATTCACCTAATACTTAAAAAAATATGGAAAAAAATGTTTGTGATGAAAATAGTCAGTTTTATAATTATATAGTATTAAATTCTATAATTCTGTGTAGTGATGCATAAAAACTTTGAAAATTGTTGAAAATACCAGTAAATAAATATAAGTTTATAAATAACATGTAATACGAAAATTCTTGAAATCTTTGAAATACCTTCAATATGTGAAGTTAGAATTTTTTCAAAAATCGATGAAAATATAAAATATTTTCCAACTTTGATTTCTACAATATCGAATTTGAAAAACCTGAAATAAATTCATTATACTCGTTCATGGCTCAAAAATGAATGAATTACGAAAAATACGAAAAATATTAGAAAAAAAAGAATCTGTATCCTAAAATCACAAAAATCAAATTACGCTACATATAATTCGATGATTAAAAATGTATAATTCTGGACTGTGAAATTATAAATCATAAAATTTCACAGAAAATACTTACATTTTTCTGAAACATATTTTTTCTAGATAAATTGTTGAAAATAATAGTTAATAAAAAAAAGTTCATGAATAATATGCAATACGAAATTTCTAGAAATCTTTGAAATACCTAAAATCTGTAAGGTTATATTTTGAAAAATATCTATAAAAATGAAAAATATTTTTCAACTTTGATTCCCACAGTATCGAATTTTAAAAAGCTAAAAAATGTTCATAATGCTTGTTTATCGCTCAAAAATTAAAGAATCGTAAAAAATACCAAAAAGATGAAAATAAGAAAGTCTGAATCTCGAAAATCACAAAAATCGAATCTCGTTACATATAACGCAAACATTAAAAATATGTCATTCTAGACTTCAAAATTTGAAATAACAAAATTGTTTCGATTGACTAAATACTAAAAAAATACAAAAACGTAATGTTTATTGAAAATTGAAATAAAGTGTTGAAAATAGTCAGTGTTTTTAATAATATAGCATGAAATTATAGAATTCTGTATAGTGATCCATAGAAACTTTGAAAATTGTGGAAAATACCATTTGATAAATGAAAGTTTATATATTACATGCAATATTGATTCAGTACTGAAAATTATTTTTGGGGAACATTGGATTTTTTTTATCACCTTCAAAAAAGCTGAATGTACTCAAGTTGGAAAATAAGAACTAAATCTCGTCAACCCTGGAATTTATGAATTTAATTTTCTGTTTTGGTTCCACCAAATCTTGACCTAGATACTTTATTCAAAGAAAATATTTCTTAAGTACACGTACTTAAGTATTCTTAATCTAAATAAGAAAGACATTGTTACTACTAAAAATCATAATAAAATATTGATATTCCAGTTAGGAAACTTACGAGTACGGAAAGACCGTTATCTTACCACAATTAATTATGTAAGAACTGAAAAAGGTTTATGAGATATTTAATGAAGTATGCTCAAAAGTTCTGATATAAGAACTGAAAAATACATCTTTTACGAGATTCTAAGTTTTTCCGACGAAGGTTTTGGGGATTCAAACCCCTCTTTAAATTCGAGTAAACATAACAATTATTTCATATAAAAAAAGTAGAAGTTTTGAAATCAAATAATACAAATAAGAATTTGAGAAAATGACAACTTATAAAATGAATGAAAGCTAGATACACAAACTTCTAAAGTTTGAAATGAACATCACGATTAACATGGTAAGATTAAGTATCATTGACTAATTTTGCAAACTTTTTCCTAAACTTACACCATACCAATTTCAGTGATCCGCAATACTAATAAAGCACGTCGGATTTAACGCTCTCAAATATCCACGTTTAGGTGCTTTTGCAGCTAGAGTTTTCTCCTCGTGCACGAATAACAGAACTAGAAAGGAAGTCGTAGCAAGAGTTTTCAGCTCGAATTTTATCGTTCGAAACAGGGTTGACAAATTTTCACCGACTCCGCGTGCCTTGCCATTGGAAAAGTTTGTCGGAAAGAACTTGGTCGGTGAACTCATTAACGCGAGCACACGCTTCCGCTTTGATATTCGAACCGAGTTGAAGCACTTCGCGTATGAAAATCGAGAAGCACTCTTTAACCTTGTAATTGTCTATTAGCATTACGCAAATTACAGTGTGTCGAATGAGAGCTTTCCTAACTTTCGAAAGAGAAAAAAAATTACAGGAATAAAGAGCTTCCCTGTGTTGTTGCCAAGTTGATGCAGGCTGAAATTTGTGAATTCGAGAATTATTAGAGTGATCTGAAAATTCGAAATTCACTTTTTTCAGATGTTCATTTGATAGTAAACATTTGATAGTGATACAATTTTTTTTACTCGCAAAATACTCGTAGAATATCAAAACTTGTTTATTCATGAATGATATGAAGTAATGAAGGCTTTTCATCTGACTTTGAATCGCTCATCTGACAAGACAATGCGCAATTTTCGTCTGGTTGACTGGCCAAATGAGCAGCGCGAGGACACGTCCTTGAGTCTATCTAATCTCCATCAAGTGCATTCACTCACTCACTCGGCCATGTCTCTCGACCCCGGCCTCTTTACACCTTCCGCTTATATGTGCGCGTCTACGTGTCCCTCTCGTCGCCTTTGACACTCTCACTCATCATGCGCGGCCCTTTTACCCTGATCGTCACATGCATCTTCATATTCACACGTTTACAGACGAAAACACGTGCATCTTCGACGCTGCACACAATGCCCTTAAGGGCTTAAAATAATCGCTGACTCTTTTGTATCAAGGATGAACTTGGGCAATGTTCAACCACGTTATCACTGTTGCTCTTCACGTGCAATTGGAAAAAAAAACGTGCTCTTAGGGCATGTAAGCTATTCAAGTTTTTGTATTCAACGTCATAATAAGACAAAACATCAACGCCGCATTTGACTTCAACAGCTTTTTATGGACCAGATGTATGTGTTAAACTAGCGTGCAGGTCAGCAATTTTTTTTTAATTATGAAATGAAAGGCGTAGGCAGGTGAAATGTTTGGAAGGGATTTTTAGAAAAATTTGTCTTGATATTTTTTTCTTTGAAATCTTTAAGGAAATCGAAAGTTTTAAAAATATTTCATTTGTAGAGCATCGAATTCGAAAAAAATGATATTGAAAATCCTGATTTCAGATAACCGTTCAAGTTGTATAAATAATGAGAAAATATGATAAATACTTAAAAAAATTGAAAAAAGACAATATTCTAACCAGTGACTCAAAAATGACAAAAAATCGAGTTCCATTATATTGAAAACGTAGATGATAAATGTTTGACCCTGGACAACAAAATTTATATGAATTTTTAACTCCAGAATTCGTAAAATTGGAAAATTTTACCAACACCAGATCGTCAAATATTAAAAATCATGAAATAAAAAAAAGAAAAGATTTTAAAGATTATTTTAGAAATTTCTTTAATTTGAGTATTGAAAATATTTTATCTACTCATACAATGTTATCGCTTTTTTTTTGTATTTCTATACATTTCTTGTAGTTTAATAATTTAGTTTACATACTTCTCAGATTCGAAGCTAGAGTATTGAAATTTCTCATTAATTTGCAGATTGCTATACATGTAAATTTCTAAAATTTTTATTTTGACAGATCCCCAGTTTTTTTTAAATTCCCGAGAAAATTATATCTACGTAGATTATGAAGATTTTAAAGATTTTATGTATTTTTGAATTTTTCAGAGTTTTAAAAAATTTTGTAGCGTTTTATAGTACTCTAAAAAATTTGCAGATTGCTATACATGTAAATTTCTAAAATTTTAATTTTAACAGATGCCCAGTTTTTTTCAAAATTCCCAAGAAAATTATATCTACGTAAATTTTGAAGATTTTATGTATTTTTGTACTTTTCAGAGTTTTAAAAAATTTTGTAGTGTTTTAAAGTACTCTCAAAAATTTCTAATGTTTCTATAGATTTCTCTATACGTTTCTATTATAGTTCGATGATCTAGAATTCCAAGTTTTCTATATAGTACCTACGTATTTGTTCAGATTTTTCATAATACAGTTTTATTATAGAGTTGTTATATTTTCAGTTTCATTCAGTTTGTACATGACTTAAAATAATTTTTGGAATTTTTATGGATTTTCATCCAAATTTATAGAATTTGATGCGCCACAGATAAACCTTTCTTAGATTTTCAACATTTTCTTAAATTCAATTTTTTTTTATTATACGCTAAGTTAAATCGATTTTTTTAATTTTTGTTTTCTACGTTATTCTAGCCCATCATTCAAAATATAGTTCTCCTGAAGCTAAAATTACTGTTATTTCCTTGTTACCGAAATAAAAAATCCTAAATTCTATTGAATTTGAGAACTAACTGAAAACAATGCGTTATAAACTCTAGATTTCAATACGTAAATTTTTATAAAAATTTTTATTGATAACAAAATTTTTCAAAATCATTATGATATTAATCACTGCATTATTTTGTTTTTGTTTGTATATTCATTGCATTTCCAGTACATTATTCCTATTTGGTATCCGGTCACTTTCCCGAAAGCAGTTCCCCGACAGACAATTTTCCCGACGACCTTTTTCTCAACAAACACTTTTCCCGACAGCACTTCTCCCGACAACATTTTTCCCGACACTTTTTTTCTATTCTTTTACATAAATATATCGGTACTGGGTCAGTTTTTCCAAAAAATTTTCAAAAGTTACAATTTTTTTTCTTAATGAACTTTTTTTCTAATTTTTCAATTTTTTTACTACAACAAGATTTTTGAACTAATGACCGTTAGAAAATATTTTTCAGAAAAAGTGAGCCATAATCAAAAATATACCAATTTTGTATTGCTTTTCTATTCTTTTATATGAATATACCGGTACTGGGTCAG
>JAPYZL010095530.1:0-11218 GCA_030522825.1 Platygaster orseoliae
TGTCTTCATAGCTCTAATAAGACACTCCAAGAAGTGTCTTAGACGTTAACAAGTGTCTTGGAATTCCAAATATGACACATTCGAGTGTCTTAGAAATTAAAATAAGACACTTCGATGAGTCTTTTGGATTTTAGAAAGTGCATAAAAACTCTGAATGAGACACTCCAAGGTGTCTTCGAATTTCAAATAAGGGAGCTTTCATAAATGATGTCACGGCCTTAGGGGGGAGAGGGGGTCAGCCCATTTGTGACAGTTTGTGACAGACGGGGGGGGGGGAGTTCTTAAAAGTGTGATGTCAAATTAGTGGCAAAAATTATTTTGGTGAAATTATACGTAGCTCCGGGAAAAATTG
This sequence comes from Platygaster orseoliae, assembly GCA_030522825.1. Taxonomy (NCBI): domain Eukaryota; kingdom Metazoa; phylum Arthropoda; class Insecta; order Hymenoptera; family Platygastridae; genus Platygaster; species Platygaster orseoliae. The sequence continues at coordinate 353 of JAPYZL010095530.1, forward strand.
TGAGTGATGATTTGTATTTCGATTCAAGAACATAAAACATTTTATATCTATTTTTGATGTTACTGAAAATTGATGAGAACGTTCAAAAAAATTGTAGAAATAATACTGACTAGATTTTTCAATGTTTTTTGAATTTTGCAATTTTTTAACATTTAAGAGAGCGTTTTCATTTAAAAAATTAAAATTCGTATGTATTTTCAATAATTTATATTTCGATGTATTGACATGGTAATAATCATCAATAACATAATAATAAAAATAAAAATAAGGTTTAAAAAATAATTAAATATAATCGGCGTCTGAGTTTTTTGATTCTGCGATTTTTTGAAATTCCAGAAATTGGAATAGTTGAAAATTGAAATAGATTCATTCAATTTTTAAACACATTAATAATAATTGGACAAATAAATAAAATTATTAAATGATTAAATTCCATAGAATTAACTTTTTCAAAACTATATATTTTTTTATGATAAACAAATTTTTTATTGTAAATTGAAACTTTGAAAAAAACTGGAAAAGCGAGTGGATAAACAACCGTTTTACAATGTCAAAGTTATAAATTTAATGCTTCAAAAATCGCATTGTTGAAAATAAAAAATTTTGTGCCTCAAATTTGAAATCTAACATTGTGACATAACACACGACGGGGGGGGGGTGTCTGCAATTTTAACGCCAATAATAACACCAAAAGCTCCCTAAGACATCTTGAGAAGTGCTTAAGACGTTTCTGAATATCTTGGAAGTTTGAAAAAGACACTTGATAAGAGACTAAGATAATAAATAATGTCTTGAAATTCCAAAAACGATACTACAAAAAGTCCTCAAATTTCGAACAAGGCACTTTCTAAAGTGTCTTAGATGTTTGAAAGTGTCTGGAAATACAAATAAATCAACTTTCAAAGTTTCTTGAAAATTCAAAGGTTCCTTATGATCCGAATAAGACACATTGAAGTGTCTTTGAAATTTGAATAAGACACTTCAAAGTGTCTTAGAATTTCAAGTAAGACATCTTGAGAAGTGTTTCGGGCACTATTTCTAAGTATATTGGACCTTTGAAAAAGACACTTTGTTACAAAGTGTATGAGACGTTTGAAAGTGTTTTGGAATTTTGATAGATACTTCAAGAGGTTTTCAAATTTCAAACAATGCTCTTTCTGAAGTGTCTAAGAGACTTCGAGAAGTGTGTGCAAATAAGACACTTCAAGAAGTGTCTTAGCAGTTCAAAATTGTATTAGAATTCAAATAAAATAACCCAAGTAGTGTCTTAGAAATTTGAAAGTGTCTCAATATTCTGAATGAGGTACATTGAAGTGTCTCAGAATTTTTAAAATAAATACTTTAGCAAGTGTCTTGGATATTAGAGAATGCCTATGAATTCCGAAAAAGACTCTTGGAAGTGTCTTAGAATTTCAAGTAAGACATCTTCAGAAGTGTCTTAGACATTTTTCAATATCTTAAAACTTCAAAAAAGCCGAAATTCATTCAGTTTTTTTTTCTTTGGGAGGGGGGGAGCCTATTTTCCGAAATGAAACACATCCAAAGCAGCTGTAGTTACGCCACTAGTTATACTTGCAAAAACTTCAATGACAAATTATAGCCCTTCCAAAAGTCAAATCCTAGAACCGCCACTGTCCCCACATGACAAGTTCAACCTACTTTCTGGAAAACGTTCCCCAAATGTCGAAGCCTTTGCCTTTTTCCGCTGGAAGCCAGTTTGCCTTTGGCGCGACATATGCTGTGGGGCCTTGCGTGAATCCAAAGATATCGCCCAAAAGTCCTGTTGTAGTTTGGGAGACGACTGGTGCTCCTGGCTCTGCACCAATAAGCATACCGTCTAAACCACATCCAAGTAGATCCAGATTTGACTGCGCTGGCGCTGCTGGTTGTGGGACAGCTGGTCCACCTTCAAATATGAGAGTATGGTGAAAATGATGGTCAATAAAAACGGTAAATAAACATTTCCATACCAATATCCATGCTGAGAAGATCACCGATGAGCGAATCCTGTGACGGTATGACCTGTGACTGCGGCGCTGACCTTGATTCGTCATTGGTCGACGGTCCCCTGGCAGGGAGTGACTTCCTCGCACCTGCGGTTCGACCTTCAACGAACGCTGTGGGTGGTTTGTGATAAACGGAAGCTAAACTCGAAATATGGCAAATGAGCTCATCCAAAAGCGTCGGCTCCAACAGATCTGTTTCCTCCGAGATGAGAGGTTTCTCCGCGAGCACGACTTCCTTGGCTGCGGCCGGGTCGGTGCTGAGCAAGCGCCAGTAAATGAAACCGCGGTCCCGAAGATCTGGATTGTCCGAGTCTTGGGTCGCCAAACTGAGAACCTGCTGCACCAGCTCCTGGGTGTCGGTTGGCCTCTTCAGGAACAACTTGACGATGGCAGTGAGCAACTGCAACTGGACCTGGGTGTTCTCGTCGTGGAAGCCCTCCAGGAAACTCTCAAGGAGCTCGTCCGCATTGTCAATGCGCTCCGCGTATTCGCCGATGATCCAAATCATCGAAGCGCGGGCTTCTGGTTCGTCCAAAGTATCAAGGTTTTCGCACAGAGTGGAGATTATGCTCTCGTACTTATTTGGGTACTTGCGGAAGATATCTTTGATGACAACAATGGCTTCTTGGACGACATAGTTAACCTGAAAATGAAGGCAAGTTGCACTTTTCAGATTATTATTTTTTTTTTCTTACTACGCCACTGCAATCTTGTCTTGAAAACTTACCTTCGTTTGAATTAAATCCAACAAAGTGGAAACGCAGCGTTCCGCTGAAGGCTCGACCTTGATAGCGCAACGCCCGATAGCCCTCACGGCTTTCCGAACAAAGTCAACGTCGATTTCCGTCGCGTACTCTTTCAGTTCCGAAAGAACCTGCGCGATGTTAGCTTGCGATGCCAGTCTAATCATGATGTCCAACTTCTCGAGCTTCACGTAAATCGGATCGTTGTACTTCACAAAGAAGACCTTCATTTCGTGCTTGAGAATATCGGGCCTCTTTTGCACGATCAAATTTATGTTTCGAAGAGCCACGTATTGAACTTCAGGTTCCGAACTGAGAAGAGTAACTAAAGGTGGAGCTAATTTCTTCGTCAGCGTGCCTACGAAATCTGACTCTGATTGCAGCATTTCGATCAGTTTCATCAGCACCTGAAAATTCCAAGTTACCACAAGTTGAACAACAAAAATTAAAAACTAAAGAAATTGATTTTCATCATCTCTCAGTGTTGAACGAACCTTGACTGCTGACAAAACGACAGCTGCGTTGGCATGGGCAAGTCTGGGAGTGATTCTCTCGCAAATACTTTGAGCCTCGCGCTCGTCTTTAGGAGAATAATTAGCAAGGGAATCCAAGATGAAAACTTGACCCCATTCAGTGCACTCGTTTAATGCCGTCAAGAGTTTGTTAATTGTTTGGGCATTCATTTCCACCAGAGGTTGACCACTGGGACTGGATTCATTGATTTCTGACAGGGCAGCGACAGCGTTTGCCACAACCTTGCGAAATAGAAAAAAAATTTTTTTCATGAAAGTCTCGTTTTGGTCTTTGTTCCAATCAAGTTCATCATATTTATTTCCAGGAATGCTACTAATTAAAATTAATGATGATTTGATGTAAAAATACTACCTACTAAAAAAATGCAAAGACAAAAAAATGAAAATGAAATTATCAATCAAATGTATTGACTGAAATCTGAGCGTTTGAGAGCATAAGTAGTTTCATATTTCTCAGGGTTGAACAAAATTTATAATTATAAATTTCGCTACAACTCGAAAATAAGAAAAATCTTAGTTTCGGAATAGTTTTTCAAATAAGTAGAATTACATATGTTTGACTGAAATAACGAAGAAAATAGTGAAAAAAATTAGAATATACAAAAATGCTTAACATATAAAAAACATTGTATTCCGAAGCATCGAACTGTAAAAAACTATATAAAAATACTAAAAAATCTTTTGAATTATACAAACACTGAAGAAATACTAAAATTATTAAAAATCTATAAATGCACTGTTTTTTGGAAAATTTGAAAAAATACTTTAGATCTATGAAACTTTGAAGTCCCAAGCTTGAAATTCAGAAAAATGTTTATAGTAATCCATATAAATACAGTTATTCTTTCAAAATATTCGGAAACACTACAAAATTTTATAAATACTTAAAAGTACGAAAATCCAAGTAGTCTATGAAATACTTAAAATCTATGAAGATTTTTTTCAGAAATCTATAAAAGTACCAAAAATTTAGATTAATTTGAATATTACAGCATCAAACTCTAGAAATTTACAAAATCAATTTAAAAAAATACTGAAACTCTACTAATACTCAAAATCTATATGGATATAAGTTTCTCAAAAATTTATAAAACTTCGAAGTTAGGGGCATTGAACTCGGAAACTGTATATATAAAACTACAATAATAATACAAGAAAGTCATTCAAAGTATATTCAAACTGAAAAATTATAGAAAATACTGTATAATGGAAACATATATTAAGGATACTGTTTTCTGAAAACTCTATTTTTTTTTTTTTTTTTTTTATTATTTCTGAAAACTCTATTCAAATACTTATAATCTATGGAACTTTCAATTTTATAGCAAAAAATCCTAGAAATCTATATCATCTACAGAAATACTGGAAATCGATAAAAATACTAGAATATTCTACATAGGGATGTTCGATACCGTATCGTGTCCTTTTCTCACTTATTATAGCTGTCGTTTAGCGAGAGAGAGAAGCCAATAGTATCGAACATCCCTAATTCTACAATATTTCGTAAGTAACAAAAAATACTAAAATTCCAGGAATCTGCGCTGATATTATTTTCTCAAAAATCTATAGAAATACAAAAATATTTTAGAACTTTGATTCCTATAACATCAGAGTCTCAAAATATACACATAGATGAACTCATAGAATTACTATCTAGAAATCTATAAAAATACCAGAAAAAACTGTAAAATTTTGCAACCCCCCCCAAAAAAAACCAGAACTCTAGAAATCTGTGAAATACCTTAAATCTATATAACCTTATATAGTGACTTTCCATTAGGTTTCGGCAAGCTTTCTTTGGAAACCTTTCAATTGGAAGGTTAGAAGTCTTGCAAAGAAATTTTTTTTAAAGCTTTATTTGGTGACTTTCCATTAGGTTTCGGTAAGCTTTCTTTAGAAACTTTTCGACCGAAAGAAAACAGAATGTTCGCTGAAAGCTTTCGCTTGCAGGCTTTCCATTGGAACCTTTCTGAGAGCTCAAGTCAAAATCCTGCAAGCTTACATGCCGTGTGGGATATATTGTACAAAAAATTCAATGAACTAGTCAATTAAATCTCAAGAGCGTATATTAAAGGATTACACCACTGTAGAGCACGAAAAAAAAGCATATTTCGGGAATTTCTGTAGCTAAACAAAATGGGCTTATTGGAATTCTGTAAGAAGTATTTTTTTAATATGAATATTGAAGTACAAAAAAACAATTATGCCGAGCAATTCAAAAACAAAATGGCGACTGTGCAGCATTTCTTCTCTGGTGCGTTTTTTTCGCTTCGGTCCACGGCTGGAAAACTAGCTCCCACAATTTTTGATCTGGAACACAAAACCAAACATTTTCTGATTCCATATTACAGTAGCAAGAGACGTACGTAGGGGTTTTTTGATAAATTGATTTTTCGTAAAATGACGACACTTTGAAAAAAAAGTTCAAAATTCGACCCAAAAAATCATCACAAATTTGTTTATAAAAAAAAAAAATATGCACTTTTTCGAAAAACCTCTACATACGTAGCTGGAGATAACAATTTTAAACGTACTGTAAAATTTTTGAATCGATCAATAAAGATTTGTTCGAGCTATGTTTCCGACCAGCTCAAAAAAAGTGGTTTTGAGAAAAACGCGTTTGAAGTTTTTAGTGCTATAAAATCGTCGTATGTTCTTACCTTAATCGGCAATGCCTGCACTACACAATTCTCCTTCCATGTCAATATCCTCATTTTGTTTCGCCTTCCTGAAGGATTTTAAGTCGATCCGTGCCTGTTTTGCTGTACACCAAAATATAATCGCGCGCGTGAAATACGGAAAAAGCGCGCTCGGAGTATATCTCAGAGATCCTGCGGTAGAACTCGAAATTCACACATGTAGGCATTTTTCTCGCCTTTCATCCTTTACTATATTATTTTTTGGATCCTAACTGACCACTTACGATAAAAAATTTTTTTTTGATTTTTTGAAAATTCTACAGTGGTGTAACCCCTTAATCTTCATCAACTTTGTATATTGGTTTTCAAATGCGTTTATGTATAAAACTTCCAAGACAAGTTTATTAAAATCAATACAAAAATTTCTGACAGTGTATTTACATACCATGGGATTGCTGTCTGACAACAGATCCTTCAATTGGTCCAGGAAGCCCTGATCTTCTACCAAGGACGCATTGATGTCATAGAGCTTGGCAACGCAGACGGCAGCCGTTTTGCGCACGTAAGGATCCTCGTCTTTGAGGCACTTCCTGAGGGGCTCGCAAAGGTACTCGGTGATTTTGTCGACCCGTATACAGCCCATGGTGCGCACCGCGAGAGCGCGTATCAAGGGATTCGGATCCTCGCAATCCTACGCAAAAATTAGACACGCCAGGGATTCAAGTCCAGTCACGACACTAAGAATTCTATCTCGACTAAAGAAAAAACTTGTTCTCGATAAAATATAGAGAATATTGTGGGTACCTTTGTCATTGGAGAAGTCGGTAGCTCCTTTTGCGTGTCAGAACGAAAAATGTCAAATTGGTCACCGTCACCATTTTCATTGTTAAATTAATGATTCTTTTTTTCTTTTCAACTGATTAGTTTTGAAAGAGCACGAGTCACTCGGTCGCATTCCATTCGCGACTTTGTTTTGATCTTCGATTTTTATCAGTGGGGACAATTTTGAAGGCGATGGATGATCGAGAAAGATGATGGACCAGAGATTGCAACACATATGGTACAAGCATGTATATGATTAAACATTTATCATTAGCAGCAAAATAAAATGTTTTCTCAAGTTGCAATAAATGGATTTGTTACGTGCAATGTTGCTGGGTGATCTCCCAAAATCGCATTCAAAAGTGAAAACATTGCTCGTAACATAAACATTATGTATTGCTCATGCAAAAATATGACTATAGGGATGCAGTATATTTAGGGCAACGCAGTTTATGCAGTATATTTAGGGCAACGCATGCACCAACTTCACTTTCTTGAAGCAGCAGCATTTTTTCATCTTCGAGACGTAACTGTCGATAATGAAACTCGATCAATTTTATTATCGACACTTTCGTCTCTGCGAACAAAACGCGTCACAAAGGCGATGTTTGACTTTTGCCTAAATTTGGATACCAAGAAAGATAAACATGCCGACATTTGGAGTGATCTGAAATATCCCAGTAAACGTTCATGACATCATTTCTGATCATGCCGTGATATGTCATACCATGATATCATATGATTACATTATGAAATCATAAATGTTTCCTGGGATGCCTCGAAAATAATGGAGCGTGAATTCAAAAAGAACAATGAAATATTCAAGTATGAAGAAAAATAAAGCGCGTGAGAGTGTAATACTGAAATCCAGTGATGCAAAACGAAAAAGAGGCGACAATGTTTCAGATAATACCCAGAGTGAAACAATCTGCGAAACGAAATCGAAAAAAAATTCCAGTCTCGTGCCCTTCCAAAAATAAGCAATTAAATCCTATCGCAATGAAGCATTCCATTCTATCCTACAATGCCAGACGGCTTTGTGCGAAATTATAATCAGCCAGAGTGGTCTTAAATTTTATAAAGTGAAAGTTCTTCATAGTTCTAAATAACGACTTTTCGTGCCATCATCTAATTTTTCAAACTTTACGACCACCCTGACTTTGCAAAGCGCAGTCTGTACCCAAAAAAATGCACTTTGGCGAGAACGTAGTGTCTCGCTTTTTCAGGAATGTTCAACATTTATATCAAAGGCAAAAAATGAACAAAGAGGAATAATGATAAACGTAGCGAGAGAACTCGAATGTCATGGCGACTCAATCATCTAAGATTCCCCATGCCGTGGATTGTTCAGCGCTTACCTGGTTTTTCCTGGCAGCTAAAAAAGTTCGGGTATTGCCCCGGCATTCGAGTTCAATCTTTCAACAAAATTTTATGACGGAAATTTGTGTCCCTTTTGAGGGCCTTGGTTCTGCCGAGTCTACTTTACCTTAACGAAGGTGTTGACAGCCATGATAGCCATGTCTGGCTGGCTTTTGGCATAGTTCATCAGGTAAAGGTATACCAGCTTCTTCAGCTCCAGGTTGTCTGTTTGCATACAGTTTACAACGTCTGGAAACAGGGCGGAGACATCTTTGCCGACTGTCATTGAAGCTATCACCTGTGTTCAAGGCAAAAACAGTTTTTTTTTTTTCAAATGTTGATTCGCTATGTAGTATGAAATGTGCGATACATTTGATTAGACTTTGAAACAAAATTTGAAAAAGGTTTTGTGATGTATTTCGTCCAAAATGAATAGTGTTAGCACATCTTGAACAGATTAGCAAAGTATTTTTGCAACCTTTTAGTTTAGTTTATATCGATACTTTTCTGAAAATATCTATACTTTTGATCTGACATTTTCACTGAAAAAGTATTGGAAAAAATATTTCTTACAATAAAAGTTCAATAAATAGTTAAATAAATTAAGAGTACAATAAATAGTTCTTACAATAAAAAATGAATATCATTTTTCTAAAAAACGTTTTTTGTTATTTATCTTTTTCCGAGAAAATATGTAGATATATATCAAGTATCCATACTTTTCTGGAAAGTATTGGTATCAATACTTTTGCTAGTATTGAAAAATATCATATTGATACTTTTAAAAAGTATCAACAACTGTACTAGTGATTTTGATTTTTATGAAAATTAGCAAAATTTTAATGGTAATCTGGAATTTCTTTTAAAAATTTAATTTTTTATAAATTCGACCTTATAAAAAATGTTTTTCTTATAAAGTGACATTATAAAAAATTTTTTTTTAACAAAACCAATGTGAAACTTTTATTAAAAAATGTCCAATCTTACATAAAATAATAAATTATCATAAGAAATATAATTTTAATATGAAATCAACATGCAATTTATAAAATTAGGTAACATAATACATTACCTTTTTGACAGCCTCTTTTTTTTTCTCCTTTTTATCATTATTTAACTCCGACTTCAACTCAAAAATTTCACCCTTTTTGGTGGTGGTGAAATACTTCGAGTCCGTCATCTCGACTGCTGGTAAAAAATCAACACTGAAATTCACACTCTATCCAGAAAAAAATCATGCATTTTCCGTAAAACATGAAAATTCTCGAAGAGAATTGACAAATTCGCACTTTTATTGCGATATTACTAACAGTAGAATTATTTATGAGACTCAAGCAGGCCTCCAGATTATCGAACGTCTAGGAAAAGTGAAATTGTCAAGCACTTGATTAACACAAGAAGCAAAATTCGTGGTGTTTCCGCAAGTTTTCGTGTTTTTCGGGGTGAATTATTTAGCGAATAATAAGGATTTGTACCTTGGAAATTTGTCAATTTCTGTCAGTTGTCAAACCTGTCACCACCTGTCACGGACAAAATTCTAACGATCGCGCACGTCCCCCTGACCCTTTTGTTACTATTATAATTATGAATGTCGATCTGACTCTGACAATTTTCGCATTGTTGCCAGCTGTTACAGCCAGTGTTCCCAAATTGCATGCAGAAAGGTACTTTGTCTCTATCGCACATGGGAAAAGACTGGGACAAGACAGAGACGAACATACTTTTCTTTCTGCATCCAATAGACTCCTTGCCATAAAAAATTTTTATTGAAAAAATTTTTTTTTCTGTGAGAATTTTTCAGTTTTTTACTGAAAATGTAAAAATTGTATTAATTTGATCATTAGAATTTGAAAAAAAAAGTTAAACTTTGAATTTTTGAACGGCGGGAAAAGAAATGCGGTTTGGTCGAAACAGAGCGTGACATCACTAGGCAGGCAAATTTAAATATCCCAGCTGTTTGTATGTAAAAACACGCAAAAAAATCGGTCATTTGATTTGAATTCTCATTCAATTTAATTATATTTTAATTTTAATTATAATTGAATATTAATAATATTTTTTCATGTTTTTTTATATAACAATAATATTCTTGAAAAATGTTATAATCAATATTGATAATTTTTTCAATTTTTTAAAAATATTTGCAATATTATTCAATGAAACTTATTTATAATTTAGATTAATTTAATGTTATTCAGTATGTACGATATCGCACGATATCTCCGCGGGATCACTAGGGACTTATTCGGTTATGCCGGGACACCACAGAATTCTTAATTGCGATTCATTATTTATCATATAACTAATGTTGCTACGCATTATTGATGATTATTTATTTTCAGACTTTTAGCCGAAAATGATAATTTCTTCAATAACTTACAACTGATTTTCCTATATTTATGAATAAATGATATGATTTATTTACACATAGTCAGTGATTTTATACAAATACCTAATAAATAAATTTTTTATAATAATAATAAATATATTATATTATTAATAAATAAATAAATTAATATATAAATTATAATAAAAAAATAAATAAATAAATATATGTATACCCTCACAGCACGAAAGTCCCAGGGACATCCTTGGGACGTCCTTGGGATGTTCCAAAGTCCCGGGGACTTCCTAGGGACGTCCCCGGGACCAAGTGTGCTGTTAGGGTATATACAGGGTGTTTCCAAATCACCGTATCAACCGTTAACCACGGATTCCTCGATTAATTCTAAGACTTTTTTTCCTTATCCATTTTGCAAAATTC
>JAPYZL010095536.1:0-13414 GCA_030522825.1 Platygaster orseoliae
AAAGTGCATTTATTGGTTAAATTTCAAACTTAAATAACTTTTTCAATTTTGAGTTTTGTAAAAAGTGGTAAAGGAAAAATCGTCTTAGAATTTTATAAGAAATCCACGGTTTTCCGCTTATACGGCGACTTCTCGACACCCAGTATATTATTAAATACACTATAATATATGAAAAATTGAAATACAGTAACTTTTACAATATTTACAGTAAGAATTACAAGGTTTTTCTCTCTGTGTTTCTTTTCAAACTGAGAAAATTTTGAATTATATTCGAAATATTTCAGATTACCAGATTTTCTAAATTTTTTAATTTCTAGATTTTTTATTTATATTGTATTACATTTCTAGGTTTTTTTAAGATTCTAAATTTTTTACAGTTTACAAAATTTAGGGATAATAATTATCGTATAAATTATTATTTATACAAGTATATTGAATTATATTATTAGTTTTAGTAATTATTAATTATTTATTATTATAAATGAATAACAATATAATATAATAATTAATATAATAATATTATATATTATAATGTAGTATATTGAAAGTTGGAATCAAAAGTTCTTGTAATTTTCTGGGGCGGATCCAGGGTTAAATTTTAGGCAGGGAACTGAAAAACAAGACTCGAGTTTTCTAAGTATACAAGAAATTATGACTTTTCAAACATTTATGCAGTCGGACATTGTAAAAAATTGTGTTTTTAGGAGTTTTTTCAATTTTTTCGAGAGAATTTTGGGGTATATATATTGTAAAATAATTTGTGATACAATTAAGGGAATATGATTAAAGTTTATAAAACATGCTTGGGGATGATAAAAATAGTTTAAAATTGGAACACAGAAGTTTAGATAATAAAATATCATATTAAAAATTTTCTGATACTTGAAAATCATAAAATATCCATATATTTTATGACGAAAAGAACTGTCACTCTACAATAATTGTTTCGAGCACCTTTTTTCATACATCTGATGGATTTTTTGTATTGACGATAATTAAATTTTGGGGCTGAGGCGAAGCCGAGGTACGCTATTACATGAGTCAATAGAAAAATCCTGAGAAACAATGCAAATATATGAAATAATTCTTACTGGTTTATTGTGAATTTCGTAAATTTACGAGATTTTCAAATGTCTCTAAGAACCATCTTATTTCCAAAACTACCATAAAAACTACTTTATAGATTTTTATAGCATTAATTTTCAAAATGGCGGAACTTGAAAAAAATAAATTTTGTTTCTTGCCTTTTTCTTGAGATTAAAAAATGTATTAAAAATTTATCATAGTTTATAAAGAGCAATTTTTATCACACTACTATAAATTGAAAAAAAGAATATAATTTATTTTTTTACTCTAGTATGATTTTCCGAATCGTGTGAACCATCAACCCAGAATTTTTTCGAAAACATACATTTATTTTGCAGTTAAAGGTCTAATCAGAGATGGGCACAATTTTTTTTTGTCACGTTTTTGGATAGCTCAAAAACTATCGAAAATTTGTTGTAGGACCGTAAAAATTTGTCAGCAGGTGTATTTTTTACTCTAATTTTCAAAGTTACAGTAAATTACAGTAAATTATAGTAGAATTACAGCAATAACAGTAAAAATTACTGAATTTCAGTCATTTCTACTGTAATTGCTGTAATTTACTGTAATTTTGAAAACTAGAGCAAAAAATACACCTGCTGACAAATTTTTACGGTCCTACAACAAATTTTCGATAATTTTTTAGCTATTCAAAAACGTGACAAAAAGTAATTGTGCCCATCTCTGGGTCTAATAATTAAAAAAATTACCTGGAAAAACTGATATCACACAGGAACACCCCCTTGATGTATAAAATGTTTCATCCATAATCTAAAGTTTTTTAAATTTTTTCTAAAATAAAACAAATAGGTAGATTAAAGGGGATGCGTCCTGAGAAATCTGTGAATCTGGTGACTCTATTTTTAGCTGAAAAAAACTGAATGGAATAAAAAAACTGCGCGCTGACACGCGTACGTAGGAATATTATAATGTATTAAATACATGTACGTATTCATACGTGTCTCTAAGCGAGGACGTTAAAAAGCAGTGGAAATTGGAGATAGTGCCTTGTTCCACGAAGGCGGGACACAAACCGAGTCTCGGGCCCAAGGCCATCCGGTCGCTTGACCGGGCCTCACGCGCATTGCTCACAGACGAGCCCACACATCCACGAGATTGGGCCCGTACGCGCGATGGTCAGAACAAGCCACCTTCGTTCACCTCCACTTTTTCCCATCCTTTTTCTTCTTTTTTTACTTTTAACTCGTCATCATCATCTACTAATTCCTCTTTGTGATGAACCCGTTTTATCTTTTCTGGATTTACTCAAGCAACTCACACAGGGCTTTTACCGCAGCTTTTACTTACTCTCTCAGTTTTAATTAGTGAAATTTTTACTAATTCAATTAGTTGGTAAGTGATTCATCATCGAATTAGTGGAATTCCAGAAATAGTTAAATTCTATTACATAAATTATTGATTTATAAGTTTACCCTTCAATTAGTGAATTTATTTATCGAGGTCCCAGTCGCTCGGAGTCAAATAAAAACGCCAAATCTTGTGATATCCTTTTTATTATTCAAAAAATCTTTCTTTTGCTAATATTGCAATGCCTAGCTTTCGACCAAGTTCTGGTCATTCTCAGGGCATAAGAAACAGTTTTAAAAAACAACAAAAATCGTCCAAGAGTTCTACGATTCTTATCTCAAATGTATAAAATATTAAGCTCTTGTCAGTTATACATTTATTCTTGGACTGTGAAAATATAATATAATATATTACATTTCTTTTTTTATTTATTTTATTTTCAATATTATATAATAAAATAATAATTCATGAATAAATGACTTCCAATAAATAATGGTAAAATCATTACTGATTTTTTTAACAAAAATTCCTTCCTGTGTCAATGTGTCATTTTCCTATGAAGTTTTTCGTAATTTTTTGTAACGAATTTTATTTTAATATGATTTTTTGAAATTTTATTAGTCCTTCATGTTTTTTCGTACGATCAATCATTTAGCTTTTTTTTAGTTTTTTGTTCTTTACAATGTATAATACAGTAAATTAACCAGTTTTATGTAAGATTATTTTGTGGGATACTTATGGCATTTTTAGGTACTATTTTGCAACTTTTTGAAATTTTTAAAATTTTTCTTGAAAGAATGTTGGTAATCCATGAGTCTCAGGCGGAAAAAAAAATGTTTTTTTACCTGTGTGGCTGTGATATATGAAAATAAGTAATTGTAGTAATAAATCTAAATGTTTGCTTAATCTATTAAAGTTTTTATGTAAACTCTTATTATAATTAAAATCGAAAAATCGTCATAAACTGAATTTTATTATTTTTGTGAAGAAAAAAATCGGCATTTAATGTACAAAAATACTGAAAAATTCATGTGAATTAAATACTTCGAAATATAAAACTTAATTAATAAAATGTTAAATGAAACATAGTAATATTGTATATTTTTAAATTGAAGAAATACAAATTTACGAAGTTTGCGAAATCGAAAATTTCGAACCTTGAAATGTCAATGGCAGGGTGTAGATTTAGGAAATAGCAAATTCTAAATCTGCAATCATGGATAAAAAATATGAATTTTCAGTAGCGCCGGAACAGGGGTGGGGGCAGGGGGGGTCAAGTGCCCCCCCCCCCAAAATGTTGTCTTTTCTTATTATTTATATATCTATATATATATTTTACCCTCCCCCAAAAAATGTGTTTCTGGCGCTATTGGAATTTTTCATAAATAAAAAAAGAATTAATAAACAGAAAATATAGTAAATTTGTTTTCGGAAAGATTGAGTTCTCGAGAGTGTATTTCTTCAAACTCATATATTTAAAATATTAAAAAAATTAAGTTTATTTTGAAAGCAAAATGCACTTAATTGCAATTTTTAGCTTATAAATTAAGGGAAGTTGACATTGATTATTCAGTAATTCAGAGATTGTAGAATCTTACTTCTTAAGTTAATATCGTATATTTATATAAAATTTTGAATTTACAAACAAAAAATCCCAAAAATTGAATATTTAAAAATGTGTTATTTAAAATATTTATAAAAGTTTGTCCTTGAAAATTTATGGAAATTCAATTATATGAATTACTCACATTAAAAACTACAGGAATCAGGAAAAAACGATTGCAATTAAAAAAAATGACTATGCATGAAATGCTGAAATTTAAGATAGATATTTATCTTTTACTTTGAAATTATTATTGAGAAATACATTTTTCAAGTTAAATAAAATTCAGTGCTTGAACCTCCAGAGCACGAGCAATGTTGAAAAAAAAAACAATTAATTTTTTAAAACTAAAATTTTGAATAGCTACTGTAAAATACGACGTTGAATAGAATTTGAAAAATCTATGCAAAATTAAATAATAAAAGTACCTAAAACTTCAGACTCTAGAACATTAAATTCTATAAATTTATATTTAGAAAATCCCACCAAATTTTCTAAATTCAATAAATTACTTAAAAAATTCAAAAATAACTATAAATCCATTAAATACTTCAAATCAAAAAAAAAAATTATACATCCAATCATTTTCTAATAAATTCATACCAAATTTGCGAGACCTCAAAATTCTCGCGAAACTCGACTCGAATTCCCAAAATTTTTTACATGTTCTGAATTCCTTACACATTTTTCAGGAGATTGATTTCCTGTTTGTTCTCTCGTATCTTCTTCGCGCGTTCACTGAGAACTTTCGGCCCACTCGTAAATCCCTTATTGGAGGTTCACAAATATTTGCCATGTCATTGTACGACAAATATTTCCTGCTCACAAGTTTTGAGCCACACACACGTTTTTTTACCTCGATATATTGAGCATTGTTTCCATGCATGCCCGTTTATTTACGCGATAAAAGCCGTTTGGTGGTTGGTGGATTGTTCAAATATTTGAATTACACGAGAAGCTCTTATTGCGACCGAAGGTCAAGGACACGGCCATTCAAGTTAAAAACGGTTGGAATGTTCAAATACTAAAAAATTTAATAATGTAAGAAAAAATTAGGTAAAATGAAATTAAAAAATGGAGGCAACTATACAATTGACGATATAAATTAAAATTTATCTCGAAACGAAAAATTGCAGAATAATTCTTTATATATTTCGATATTACACCTTATTTCTGTGCATTCCTTGTTTTTCATGCGATAAAAACCGTTTGGCAGGATGATAGTTCAAATATTTGAACTTGACGAGAACTCCCGATATGACCGAAGGTCAAGGCCACGTCTATTCGCTATTCAAATCGGCTCAATTCTTCCAAGACAAATTCAAGCATGAATGAGTACAGAAAAGAAATATTCAAATTTCATTCTGGTCCAGTTTCTTTATTGATTCTGCGGCGTCAGTTAAATTCATAAATACAGTGATTGAAAAAGTGCTACCATACATTGCCTAGCGATGTAATATTATAATTTTCCAGCTACTGAAAAAACGTTTACGCGAATTTGTTTATTCTCATATTTCTCATTTGTTACATTTTTGAAAAGTACATAAGGTCGCCTTATAAGGAATATCAATTTTTAAAAGGATTTTATAAACTTTATATAAGGTTTCAAATTGTTAGGGTTCCAACAATCTTAAAACATCAGCAGTTCTGTTAAAAAACCGAAATCGAAACGAACCTGGAAAATTTTGTCTCCTAATTAAAACCGTTCTACATATTTTGTAAAGGTCATCTCTGATGAGCCCAAAATTTTAGTGCAAGCAAAATCCGAGTGAATGTTTAATAAATCTTTGAATTTTATCCACGTTTCGAGAAAACGGTAAAATGGTCAGACTCGAATGTGAAAGGTCGAGAGAAAATCAGAGGCCCTCGTGATGACGTGCTCGAATTCCAAGTAGGATAAAGCGCCGTCCCCGTCAATGTCGCTCTCCTCCAAAATTTTACGACAAGCTATTGCTACTTCCTCGGCGGTGAGACCACCGCGAACCAATTGCCGACAGGTGCGCTCTAAATCGCCCGGTCCCAAGACCCCGTCTTCGTCGAAATCTGAGCACAAAAGAAAATCTCCCGAAAATCTCTTTTCCCTAACGGAAAAAAAGTTTCACGCTAAACGACAGAAAACAAATCAAAGAAAAAAATGATCCTGCGGCGAGGGCCCAGAATAGTGAGCCTTACGGTCAGGGGCGTATGTAGAAAGTGGTTTGTGGTGTGGAAAGTGCTGCACTGTTTAAAATTTTCTTAAATTTTATACACTTTCTATTCAAAATGTATTAAAATGTACTTGGTACTTCATAAGGCAGATATTTGAAACGTATGTTAGGTAAACGTGTTTGAAAAATGTATAATTCAGAAACATCTACTTGAGTTTATGTTTTTTCCATAATTGATGCATTAAAATATACCTGAAGTTTAATAAACTAGATATTAAATTATCTATTAAATTTATATTAAGTTATTTAGTTATTTAATTTTTATTTCAATTTTAATTATTTAAATTTTAGTTTTATTATTTAATTATATTAGGTTACACTGTGCAACGCAAATTTTGATATCGGAATGTAGAAGCAACAATGAAATCTACACCTAATTTAAAGATTCACGAGTCTCGGGGTTTTGCTAAATTAGGTCGCAAAAACGATTTATTCAACAATTTGTTTCATCTTTTCTCTCTTTTCAGCACATTGCTCGAATAGGTGTGTCCTTTTAAAATTAAGTGTATATTACATTTTTGCTTCTATTTTATCTGATATCAAAATTTTTATCTGAAATTTGTCGCACAGTGTCTATTAAATTAACCTAACCCAAGTGAAAATGTCACAATCTGACTCAAGTGAAATAAATTGTCACAATATGACCCGAGTGCAGAAATATGTCACAATCTGACCAAGTGCAAAAGACACTTTTTAGACATTTTAGACACTTACTAGACACACTTGTAGACATTTAGACATTTTTAGACATTATTTAGACATTTCGTACACTTTTATACAATTTTAGACATTATTTAGATAATTTTAGACACCATTTAGACATTTTCAGACTTTTGAGACACTATTTATACATTTTTAGACACTATTTAGACATTAGTAGACATTCTTAGACAATATGCAGATAATTTTAGACACTATTTAGACAATTTTAGACATTTTAGACATTTCAACGAACAAAAAACGAAATTCAAGAAACGTTATTGATCCAGTAATTAATAAAAAAAACTAGAATTTACGAAAATGTTGAGAATCTAAAAAACTTTGAACAGCGGAGCTTCAAAGTCTAGAGATTTACACAGAAATTCATAAAAATACCAAAAACTATTTCAAATCATAAACCAACTCTGAAAAAATACTAAAAGTATTAGAATTCTACAGAGTGTACCAAAATCCCCGTACCAAAAAGAAATCCAGTATTCTTTTTTGAATTTCAAGTCGAAAAGTCCTTTGCCATTTTTCGAAATTCGCAAAAATGACGGAGTTATTCAAGTTTGAAATTTAAACAATAAATGCACTTTTATAGCTCAAAACCAAAAAAGATATTCAAGTTTAAAATCTCAGAAATTTGATTGGTTGAAACTTTTAACTCAAATATCTTTTTTGATTTTGAGTTTTGCGAAAATTGGCAAAGGACTTTTCAACTCATAAAAATATGAAAAAAACTTGAGTAAATTTTGGTACGTTTTTTTTATCCCCGCTCCTTGTAAGAGCGCGTTTATTGTTCGAATTTCAAACTTGAATAACTTTTTTGATTTTGAGTTTTGTCAAAAGTGGCAAAGGACTTTTCGACTCGAAATTCAAAAAGGAATATTCGATTTTTTTTTGGTACGGGGATTTTGGTACACCCTGTATAAAGAACTGTTTTCTGCAAAATCTATAGAAAAATCGTAAATAGAAAATCTATAGAAGTACTAGAAACATGTAAGAATACTGTAAAACACTACGAAATCTAGTAAACACTTTCGAAAGTACGAAAATATAAAAAAATCCATAAGATATTCAAAATCTACGTAGATCTCATTTTCCCAGACATCTTTAAGAATACAGTAATCTATTGAAATTAGAATTTTATAAATCTATACAGTAATCTACAAATAAATTATAAATTTATAAAACTACTAAAAAATCAGAATCATTGTAGATTTAAATACTTTTAACGTCGAATTCTAAAAATCTGTAGATAGTGAATCATAGAAATACAAGAAATCTATTAAAAAACCGAAAAAACAAAATTGTGTGAATAACATAAAATACGGAAATTTCAGATATTGCTGAAATACCTAGAAAATATATTTATTTTGGGATTTTACGATTTTTTATCTTTGACGATCTGGTTTCGGTAGTGAAGATTTGAAAATTTTACGAAATTCAAATTTTCAAAGTTATATGACTTTTGGAGTCCAAAGTCTAAAACTTTTCATATAAGTATTCAATATAATGGAACTCGATTTTCGTGATTTTTAAGTCACTGAGATTTAAATTTTGTCTTTTTCTTAAACTTTTAATATTTTCCATATTGCCTCATTATTTACACAACTTGAATTTTCTAATATTACATAGATTTTTTCTTTAATTATCCCTGCAAAAAATTTGCAATCCCAATTTCGTGCAAAAAAACCCAATTTTTCCAATACTGAAAATTAGGAATTTAACTTGATAAAGTGATTCTATAAAATATGAATTAATTCAATTTGTATAATAATTCAGTTAGAAAAAGCACTCGACGATTTGCAGATTTTCAAACTTTTTTAACTAAGTGTAATAAATTAAATTGCGAGTTCTTGAATATTTATGAGTGTTCGAAAGAGTAAATAAATGGACTGCGGAATATTAACAGATGATTGAAATTTAAAGTGTTTAGATTTCGCGTCGTGTTAATCGAAAATAAATGTTAATAAGGCATCATTTATTGCCGAAAATATTCTTCTGGCAGAACTTATATCACAATGTTGCGTTTCTGAAATATTATTTCTCAGATGAATGTGGAAACAATAAATCAATTAATTACCGAAAAGTACAACCATCAATTTTGGAATGCAAAAAACTCACCGTAAATCTTGAAGGCGTAAAAAACTTTGAGATCTCGTGGTGCTTGCTCAGAAAAAACAGACATCATTTCTAAAAATTCTTCAAAACAAATTCCTTCATTCGAATCTTCGGCCTCGCTTTTTGTAAAAACCTCGGAAATTCTTTCGCGGAAAGGATTTTCCTATGGAAATTATTGAAGAAATTTTTAAAATGTATCAGAATTTTCAAAAAAATAAAAAAAAACTATTTAAACAAAAATATCACAGAACTAAAATTGTTTTTAATTTTAGAATCATCCTGTATTCGAACTGAGAATACGAAATAATTTATTCAATTATCAAATTTTACCTTTAATTCTGGGATGCGAGTCAAGCTTGACAGAGGGATTCGCAGATTTGACGCTTCGTGGGGTGACATCGCTTTTGGCACTGTCCCAGGTTCGCTCATTTCGCGAAAACGTTTGAAAATCCTGTTTAAATTTTTCGTTATGCTCAAGAAAAAATAAAATTATCCAAACTTCCTTCTTTTTAATGAACATTAAAAAATTTCAGTTTCATTTTATTTTTATTTACATTTCATTATATTTATTTCTTTTTGCACATCCAATTTTAAATGAAAAAAAAAAACTTACCTTAAAATTTCTTTTCGTGTAAAATACGTGCAATCTTGGTAATATTCCAATTGTTCTTCGGTGAATGTCGTAACTTTATTGCCCATGACTTTAAAACATAAAAATAATTGTGGATACGAGATTGTAATTAGAAAAACTTGGACGTGAACGTACGAAAGTACTAGATTCGACTGGTTTTACCCTTTGCGTAAAAAACAGTATAAGCTAAAAGGGAGTGTCTTGGCACGCCCTTGTTGCACTTAAATGTAAACGTTCTTGAAAAATGAATCAATAACAATACTCTGAGTGAACAAAATTAAACTTAAAAGTACTTGCATGATAAACATTTATTTGGTAAATATATACAATTTCAGTTTGTGATGCAATACATTATTTTCACTGATACTTTCACGTCGTTGAATAATGATTGTAAAAAAGTACAAAATCGAAAAGTTTTTTGCTTTATATGTAACTATCTTCGTAAGCTTCTTTGAAATCTAGCAATCGACTCATCGTTTCTGAAAATTCATCCTGTTCAAATCCTGAGCCATGGAAAACGTTGAGACGTTTAATATTTTTCACTTTCGACAATTGCTCGTGAAGGGATTCGAACATTTTCGTCAAATGCTGTCCACTGTGCAATCCAGCCATCACTGGAACGCTTTCAACTACTGAAAACCAAAATTTGAAATAATTTTTTTTCTCTGCAGGACAGTATAAAATTTTATCTATTTTATCATACCTTCCCCTGTAGGCCAAGCCTCGACATCCCCATTCGCATAAATCTCGTTCTTAAATATCTTTGGATACGGATTTTTAATTTTCATCGCCTCCTCAATGTTAGACAAATGCGTTGCCGAAGCGTGACAAGAACAAGCCAGGTAAAAACTCATCATCTCGTGCACCGATGAGCACCTATACGCAGGTTTTGCCATCTGTTTCCTAGCTTCCTGAACAGGCTTTTTGAGCCTCTTCTCGGGGACCCCTCGTAAAACCAGGCTCTGCATGTTTCTATCCGTCGAAACATCGCAACCAGGAGTCAGGCTCGTCCAAAGAGGTCCTTCAAAATCGTCGAGGATGTCAATTAAATCCTTTTTCGACGTCATGGGAAACGGAAGTGCCAAACTCATTGCCGCAGCTTTTCTCCCGTGTTTGTTCAGGTCGGTGCAGAGATCTGACATGGCCGACATGGGATATTTTCTTTGCCTAAATATAGAGAAAACGAGATTTTGGAAAATTTTGATTTCTACCCAAATAGCAAATTTTTGCAGATTTAATATTACGGATTTTGCTAATCGCAAAAAAATATTAACTTCAATTAGAGGTGTGTGGGATAGAGTTTTTTTGAGATACCGAAAAGTTTGAAAATCTCGAAAAGTTTTGAAATCCCGACAAATTTGGGAATCTGAAAAAGATCAGGAATCCCCAAGAATCTTAATCTGGTATTCCGAAAAGTTCAAAAATCTAGTGAAAGTCGAAGATTCGGAAAAGTTGAAAAAATTTTAGAACATTTGGAAAATTCGAAAATTAGCAGTCCCAAAAAATAAAAACCTTGAAAAATTTAGGAATTCTGCCAAAATACGAGGTCTGAAATAAAAGTTCGGGAATCCCGAAATGTTCAGGAATCCCGAAAAGTTCAAAACCCCGAAAAGTTTGGAAATCCCGACAAATTTGGGAATCTAAAAAAGATATGGAATCCCCAAGAGTCTTAATCTGGTATTCCGAAAAATTCGAAAATCTAGTGAAAGTCCAAGATTCGGAAAAGTTCAAAAAATTTTAGAGTATTTGGAAAACTCAAAAATTCGGAGTGACAAAAAATAAAAAACCTTGAAGAATTAGGTGATTTGAAAAATTTAGGAATTCTGCTGAAATACGAGGTCCTGAATAAGTTAGAATATGTCAAAATTATTGAATGTTTATATGTTATGTAGGAGTTGAAAAACATTGTAAATCCTGTAAAATTTCGAAGAGTTAATTATTTTTGAGATAGCATAGTTGTCATTGTTTAAGCATTGATTCGTGCTAATTTTCTTATTTTTAAATTTTAAGATTGCATTCTATGCAATCTTAAATTTCCCAAGTTTTTATTTTGATATTTTGAATTGGAATTTGAATTAAAAATATGAAAAATCACAATTAACAGTTAATTATTAACTGTCAATAAAAAAAAAAATTCTTTAAAAATTCGAAAAATTAAATTTGGAAGTTGTTAAATCCAAATATTCCAAAAGTTCTTTGTTTCTTGAAAATTTCATCATTTCAAGAATTTTCCAAGTTTTTATTTAGAATTTTAAATTTACATCAAAATTCAAGGTTGAAAAATAAAAATCGATAATGAATTAATAATTAAAAATTGGAGAAAATAATAAATTTATCAACAATTTTGGAATGAGAAAAATCAAATTTGAAAGTTTCATATGATTTGTTTATATAATTAATATTTATATAAATCCAAAAATTTTCAAAGTTTGTGGACTTTCATATAAATTTTAATATTCTATAAATCTTTCGAAATTTCAAAATCGTTGAAAATTACTGACAAATTTAACGTACTTCAGACTGAAAACATCTGGAAACTTTAAAAATTATTAGTCATAAAAAATTTTTTCACTTTTTATGAATGTTAAAAATTTCAAAATGTTCTAAAAGGCATTAGAACTTTCAAGAATTAATTATTTTTGAGAAAGCATAGTTATTTTTGTTCAAGCATTGACTCATGCTAATTTTCTTATTTTTAAATTTTGAAAATCTTTGTCTTCATTGCATTCTATGCAATCTTAAATTTTTTAAGTTTATATTTTGATATTTTGAATTTACATTTGAATTAAAAATTTGAAAAATCACAATTAACAATTAATTATTAATTGTCAATATAAAAACTAAAATTTTTTTAAAAATTCGAAAAATTAAATTTAGAATTTGTGAAATCCAAATATTTAAAAAGTTCTTTGTTTATCGAAAATTTCATCATTTCAAGAATTTTGCAAGTTTTTATGCTAAATTTTAAATTTATATCGAAATTCAAGATTTTAAAAATAAAAATCAGAAATGAGTTATTAATAATTAAAAATTGGAGAAAATAAAAATCTATCAAAAATTTTGAAATGAGAAAAATCAAATTTGAAAGTTTCAGAAATCCAAAGTTTTTTAAAGTTAATAGATTTTCATAAATTTTAATATTCTATAAACCTTTCGAAATTTCAAAATCGTTGAAAATTACTGACAAATGTAATGTACTTCAGATTGAAAACATCTGGACACGTTGAAAATTGTTCGAAAATTGTTGAAAAAAAAACTGCCTCGGTAAGAATTCTGATTCTGTATTCAAATGATTTAATAACATTTAACTTTTCAAAAATAATCATGTGCAGGTAAAACTGTTACAATTATATTCTTACTTAAAAAGCCAAATTTTCCAGTCAATTGAATTTTTTTTTTTCTTTTACTTTGTTTCCTTACGATTTGACGAGTTTTTAATAAATTATAAACTTTTTTATAATAACTTTATTTTATTTGAGAACAGAATTTGGTATTCATATACCATGTAAAATCTTTTATTACATTTTGAAGTCTAATTTTGCAGACTCGATTAAAAAAATTATATATATTTTCCTGTCGAATATTACTAAATTTTTTGGAATTTTATTAAAAAAAAGGCCCTTCAGTTTTTATCTATCGATAGTTTTATACTCAAATATACGAGGTTTGTTCAAAAAGTATCGCGAATTTTGAATTTTCGCGAGCTACGTATGTTCGATTTTTGATCTTTTGGTGGCGTTATGTTGGTACTCA
>JAPYZL010095549.1:0-18015 GCA_030522825.1 Platygaster orseoliae
CATTTTACAAAAAAAAAAAAAATAATAAAGTAAAAAAAAAAAAAAAATACTTAAGGGGAAAGGAGAGAATTTTTTTTTTTTTTTTTTTTTTTTTTGAGGAAGAATATCGCTGGAAAACAAACTTACGAAGTTATTGTAAACAGATTTGTATATGGAAGAAATAATATCTAAGGCTTGCTAAAAATAATGATAAAAAAATTATGCATTTTCGTTCTCATGTTCAAGAATTAATGTAAGAGGTCTTACCTTATCGAAGTTGAATACAAAAATCAGAATAGTAAAGAAGAATCACCGAAAAAATTTTTGCTTAAGATGTAATCTGCTAAAAAAAATCGAGAAACATCGGAACATGAATTGAAAATGTAACATAAAGATTTTTTTTAGCAAGACGAAATAATTAACTAGCAGACACTAAAAATATACGATTCGAAAAAACAAGAATTCGCTAGTACATTGTGAAACAAATCCTTAATAGTATCATTATAGGAATAAATAGTATTGAATGTAATTAATGAATTGAACCTTTAAATTTTTTATGTACAATTGTTCGAAGCGAGTACCTCCTGATCAAAGATTAGTCAAATGTTGTTATAGTAAAAAAAAAAAAAAGAAATAAGGAAAAGGAAAAGGAAAAGCATTGGAAAAAAACACGGTATTTTATAAATATAAAAAAAGAGCAAAGCAAGCATATTTCCTTTGTATATATTAAGATATTAGTATATTATGTAACGTAGTGCAAGTGTCGAATTTGGCGAAGCTGAGGGTTTGAATCGTCTTCGCTAAACGAGACACTGGCACTAAGTTGCATACAATATTTTTTGCAATTCTAGTCTCAAAGCTCGTCAAAATGTGAAACTTTGAGGTTAGAATTGCATAAAAACTATTATAACAAGCATCATCATCGCCACGCTTCATCGCGAGACCTATGGAAACCCATGTGGGACGCTCAACGAGATCGTCAATGGTTAAATCCGAAGGAACTGAGAGAATGCGAAAATACCTTTGAGTCAGTAGAAGAAAACGATTATACGTATAAATACGCTTCAAATGTCTGCTGTTTTCGTCCTACCTTCAGTAACAAGGGATCAAATCATTCCATCATACACTTCTTAACCTATTGGAAGACAATAGGTATCCAGCCCGGACAAGAAACCTGACGAGTTGCTTTTTTTCTAAAATACTGAACTTGACATCGTGTGATTGGCCTCGGTTCATTAATGTTAAAACTAGAACCAGGAGAAAAAAAAACGAAGGAGCCTTAAATTCCAAGAGATTGTATAACTAAAGCTAAGGAGACCATATTCTTCAACGGCTTCGTACCACAAGTCATGAAGTTTCAAAAGAACACGAAGAAGGAGCATTAGAAGAATTGGACCTTTCGGGTATAAGATGAGGCATATGGATTTAACATAGAGATTGAGAAACATTCACTTGTATTTCACTGCGAAATCTCTACTTGGCAATGAGCTGCAAACTATTCAGAAATCAACGATCCATGAACTGGAAGATGCAGTATTTCGCTTCCTATTGGAAAACGATCACCGGGCATCACGTATACAAGTTTCTTCCAAAGCAAAGATCAAGGCAAAGAGTATGCTTTTTTGATCATTCTCTCAGTATTCCTGAAGAATACACCATCTCTAAAAAGAAAACTATTTCCATATACCCCGCGAACGAGTTGGATCAACTTCAGCTTCGGACTTTGAGGATAGAACAAAAAAATTGTATCTGCGTACTAATGCAAAACTGTTATTGAATTGTTAATAATTACTTTAGTCATGGTTGCAGTTTAAAAAACAAGTTATTGTAAGATGTAAGTGAGATTTTTCAAGGTCATGATTACTTTTACGGAATATCTAGAGAAATGAAAGATAAATTAACAAAGACGAACTGAAAAGGAGAATTATGTGAAATAGCATAGGTTGAGAATAAACTATGTAACGAATTAATATAACGGGGTTAAAAATATTGTAAAGAAGTTTTATAGAGATTAAATTTTCTTTCAAATTTCATCAAAACATAGTTGTAAGCTGCGGTGTGGATACTAAAATAGGATTATTTCTTTTTGACTATACTCATGAATGGGAAACTAAATTAGTTAATAAGTTAATTTGTAATGGCTCTGACAATGCTCCAATTTCATAAAAACCATAAAGCAGATTTCACAAACAACTGAATAGATTTTGAAAAGGCACGTCTTTGTCATTTCGCTTATATTAATATAATATAAGATTTTTTTTCGACAAAAAACATCATAAGATAACATTAAAATACTTTTATAAGAAAAAGAAAAATATGGAAAAATTGCGTTGCCAGAGTCAAAAACTTCATGGGACGCTGTAATACGTAAATTTGGTTTAAATATGTACAAAGAATACGCAGAATATGAATATTTTAAAACATGTATACTTGATTTTGGAATTACCAATTATACACCAGTTTTGCTGGTATTACGACCGAATAATTTCTGCCTTTTCATTTCTCGGAATTTAACCCGATGTCCTTCAGAACATTACGAAGGTTTTTTTGAACTGAGTTTCCATTAAGGTCCTCAATGTACGAGCAATAACCCATGTCTAACCATCAGAAGAAGTCAGAATTGAAGAACGTTGGATTTAATCTATTTCCAATAATTACATCGCTGGTTAGCTAGGGCTCGCTCGTCACATCCGTCTGCAAAAAAGGCAAATAAGTT
This sequence comes from Platygaster orseoliae, assembly GCA_030522825.1. Lineage (NCBI taxonomy): Eukaryota > Metazoa > Arthropoda > Insecta > Hymenoptera > Platygastridae > Platygaster > Platygaster orseoliae. The sequence goes on from JAPYZL010095549.1 coordinate 2,696, forward strand.
TTAATTTTTCGAATTCAATAAATATTTATAAATTACACAAATAACAATCTTCATGAATTGTTTAAAAAATAATCTTATAAAGAGTTTGTATAAAAATAAAGTAAAATTAGTTATGAAAAAAAAATTCATAAATTATAGAATAAAATCTGTACTTGATTTTGGAATTACGAATTCTACGCCAGTTTTGCTGATATTATGACCGAATAATTTCTGCATTTTTTTTCGAAATATTACCTTATGTCCTTTAGAACAATACGAAGGTTTTTTTGGGCTGAGTTTCCATTAAGGTCCTCAGTGAACGAGCAATAAACCAGATCTAACCATCAGAAGGAGCCAGAATTGAACAACGTTGGATTTGATCTATTTCCAATAATTACATCGCTGGTTAGCTAGGACTCGCTCGTCACACCCGTATGCAAAAAAGGCGAATCAATTTTCATTTTTCGAATTTCAATAAATATTTATAAATTATACAAATGACAATCTTCAATAATTGTTTTAAAAAAAATATTAAAAAGAGTTTGTATAAAAATGAAGTAAAGTCAGTTATGGAAAAAAAGTTTATAAATTATAGAAAAAAATGCATCAAAACAGTGAAATATTATACTTAAACCACCACTTCAAAATATGTATACTGATAGCACTATGCATTTACATATTTTCTTTTTGATATTTAGAATTTTAAAAAATGATTTGATTTTTATTTGAAAAATAGGTTCAAAAATAACTTACACGACTTCCGTTTGTTTTTATTGATATGAACAAAAATTTCATGAAACAATGATTCCATAAAATACTATTAGTTTTACAAAATTATTATAGATATTGTGACTGTAACTGATTTATCTTTAATAATTACCACGATCGAATCAAAATAATCTACAACAAATGTTCACGTGAAAGTGGCCATATTTAAATTTATGAAAATGGCATATTGTGAAAATAGTACTTTGGTAGATTTAATGATCCTAATTATCGAAATGGAATATAGGGGCTTTTATTGTAAATGCATAAATCGAACTACATTGTAATTGTAATTGAACTAACTTTTATCATTATAAAATTGTACTAGAATTGTAGCCGAACTGGCTTGAACTAAGAATAATAATGCCAATTCTGTTGGTTTTAAACTTGTGAACTTGACTTTTATTTATTGCATGAGATCCTTAAAACAACCTAAGGGCCCACTCTGAGCAGAGTCTTCACCAGGGTCGTTTCTCGATGGGCGAGCTACGAACAACTCATTTTAAAGAAGAACAGAAGGACAATTCGTCGTGGGTTTCACATTCTCATGCATCTCGTATTTCGACGTTAGTTGTTTATTACTCGCTCGTCACAGAACAATGTTAAATTCTTACTCAGCAACCCAAAAAATATTGTAAAGGACATATATGTCGTAGAAAAAAAATTGTGCAGAAATTCGTTTAAAATAAATGTTTAAACAAAATAATTCACTAAATCAATGTCAAGTTTTTACTCAGCGACCCAAAAAACTATAAAAAAGACACATGTTGTAGAAAAAAAATTGTCCAAAAATTTATTAAAGTAAATTGTTTTCACAAAAGAAAGTAAGCTTAAAAAAATTTTTTTTTAAGTTTTCTATTTATTTGTTCAATTCTTTGAGAATCTTTTTAAACCGTCATGACCGGTCAAACTGATCATGACATCAGAAAAATTTTCTGACTTGTCAATTCACATCAGAGGTTGGTACTATCATTTCTTTTATTTTCCGTTTTTGTTTTTCATATTTACATACATTTTATTACTTTCATTTGTGTGTAATAACCAGGATACTAGTCTCCCTCCCCCACTAAAAAGAACTAAAAAAATTTTACAAAACCCATATATGTGACTTGGAATCAGGAAATAGGGTTTGAGAGGAAAAGCCATACTGCTCATATTCCCTTTACCCTCTGGGTAAATGTAGGCCTTACGGTTTTTCCCCTCAAACCCTATTTCCTGATTCCAAGTCACATATGTATACAAATCAGGAACTTATTAATTTCTTCAATTATCCCATACAAAAATTTTCAATTACAATTCTGTGTAGAAAAAAACTGGAATAAAAATATCAGGCTAGGATAATCAAAGAATAAAAATTTTTTAGGTGTTAAAACTCAGTAAAAAATAATTGTGAATCTTTAGATTTCCGTAAGGTTTATACACATTCTTCAGGACATCTGCAAAATGTGGAATTTTCAATTTTTGTTTTGTCATAAATTATGTTTTCCGTTCGTCTACTCAATATTTTCTCAAACTTTAAGACCACAAAAATCTTTAAGTTCGTCAAATTATTTATTTTTCAACATTTTTTTCTTTTCAAATTCCATAAAACCAGCAAACCACAACCCAGTGGACACTAAAAATATGAAGAATCGTTAAGAGGCAATAAATTAATCCAATTAATCATGTTGGCATTTCGCGGAATGACACTTCGAAAAACCCTAGTTTCTGATACCCCATGGAATGTCTGTAGAACTTTTTTCTAGTCTCTGCATCAATCGAATAGTCAGGGAGGGAGGGATAAAGCTTTTTGCTCTCTGCGTTTGGAATTTTCATCATCGAGTCCCTGGAGTGGAATGCGCTTGTTTTTGCACTTCGTCTCTTAATTAATTACATAATCAAATCAATCATGAAGTTATATGATTGAAAGAGTATGATAACGAAACAGGTCTATTGACTTTGTAATAGTTAAACTTTGAATCAAAAACACTGAAGTTTTTATGTTTGATTGAATGAGTACGTCAAAAAAAATTTGTCCGTTAAATGGAATTTGAAAATCAGTAATTATACACTCAATGTCAACAGTTTTGGTAAAAATAGCAAACGAAGATTATTTACTTCAGTCACTTACAATTGATGAAATGTATCAACCTCGATTTCTTGTAACACCCATCTTCGAATCATTTGATGATGTTATAAGAGTTTATTTGATATTCCTGTCATTCGAATTGACAGGGCAATAAAGATATCGCATAGCCTGAAATTTGTCGTGGTGTAAAAAGCTGAAGAGTCGAAAAAAACGGTTTACAGGGCCACACGGGCGCCGGGCGTTCCCGGGGCAAAAAATGTGCGAGGCATCCGCGGTGGCTCATTAAGCGAGCTGCCTTTAAATTGGCTCCGCGGCAGCAACGGCTTAACGCGAGCCAGCGTGGCCTCATCTTAACTTATTCCGCTTTTAATCCACTTCTCGAATATTTATGCTCGCCGCGTGGACGATTTTTCGTGCAGCTCATTTCCCAAACTCCTGCACTGAAAGATAAAAAACGTGCTCTAAAAGTATTTGACATGCGTCGTGCACTATGTTTCCAAAATACCCCAACGACAGAAAGGCTCGAGACACTATTTCGTATAAAATACATCGAAACCAGTTTGTAGAATGAGAGCAGAGAGCATTATATTTTAACACCTCTCCCCCTCAAAGGAAATGAAAACATAGTTTTCATTTTACAATTCTTTTTTTTTTTTTTGAAAAAAGAACAGCTCATAAATATGAAGGTCAACAATAATTCTGTGTTAACCTATGCACACTGTTTATAGGTTAACAATTAATGGGTAAGTGACTTGGGTTCGATGTAGGAAAAATGTATAGAAATTAAATGGTAATGGGATTAATCGATATAAATTATAAATATCTGATTATTATTATTATTATTATTATTATTATTATTATTATTATTATTATTAACGATAATAATTAACAAGAACAACAATACTAACTATATCATAAAATGAGTAGAATTCGAAGTAAGTTTAGAATTTTCAGTTTTTCTGACTCAAAATGAAAATTTTTCTAAAATATATTTAAACAATATATTGCCAAACATTTCCTACAAGAAAATGTGTAAAAAAAATTTTTTCATAGTGATTTATGAAAAAAGACTGAAATCTGAGAAAATTATAAGAATCTAAAAACTTTAAAGTTTAGAAATGAGGTTCTAAAAAATTTAGACAGTAACTTATAAAAATACCAGAAAATCTTTCGAGTCATAAAATTTCTGAACAATATGCGAAAAGTTATTGAATTTTATGAAAAAACTGCGTTTTCGAAAAATCCTAACAAATGGCATCAATGCATGAAAATACTAGAAAACGATGAAAAATCTTATAAATACTGAAAAATTAAGAAAATTTAAGGAATACATAAAACACCTAAAATTAAAATAGACCAAATTATCCACGAAGACTATAAAATTATTAAACATCTATCGATATTTGCATTCTAGAGTATCGAACTTGAAAAATTGATGTATAAAAATCAACAAAAATACTATAAAAATCTAAAAAAATATTACAAAATCTTTTTCGTTTTCGTGAATACTTAAAAACTTCTACAATTACTAGAAATCTTTTCATACTCAAAAACTTTATGAAAAAAATTTTTATAACGATGTTATTTCATGAACGATGGAAGAAAGTAACGATGAAAAAAAAATGCAAAAAAATAACAATAGTAAAACAAATAATCAGTGAAATTAAAATTAAGTCCAGAAATTCTAGTTCTTCCAACTCAAAATAACAATCATTCTAAATTTAGAAGTATTTTTCCTCAAATGAAGTTAAAATCATGGATTTGACCTTAAAGAAAAAAAGGATAAATATAGCTAACCAGAAATTTAAATACTTCAAATCTGTGTAGCTATAACATTTTCAAGAATCTCTACAAATATTCAAGTTATACAACTTTGATTCCTAGAGCATCGAACCATAGGAAGTTGATGTATATAAATCCAAAATAAAATCAGAAAATCTGTAAAGTTTTGAAAAAACACAAAAAGCATGAGACAAAAAGGTCTTGTACTTAGTTATTTAAAAGTCACAAAAATGAAATTATAAGAACATAAAAAAATATGCAACTCTTGACTCCTAAAAAAATTAGAAAATTGTATATTGTAACCACATGTTAAAGGATCGAAAATTATAAAATCCAAAAGGGAATATGTATAGATTTTCTCGAAAAACTCCCCCCGAAAATTTTTTCTGCCTATGCCTTTAGACGAAGGCAAGAAAAGCGAAATAGGGAACTCGATTCAAAAAAAATTTATGAATCTTACTTTAGATGTAAACTAAAGAATTTTAAAAAAATGAACACGTATTTTTTTCTTTTTTTGATAGACTGAAAATTGATGAAGTTTCAGAAGTTTTAAAAAAATGATTTGACGTCACCGTCCATATGAAGACAATAGAAATTTATATGGATCTTGACGTCACGCCCCCCACTCTAGATTTTTAAAACTTTTGTATCTCCTGCAGTTCTCGATCAATTAATAAATGAAAAAATACGTGTCAATTTTGTTCAGTTATCTAACAGACATATATAACAGAATTTTTTGTCAAGTTCCCTATTGTATCCCTGGAGCTACTTTTTTGTCTTTTTTTGTCCGAGTCACGTGACCTGTGCGGGCGTTTTACACGTTGCCCAATACAATGTGAAATTTTTGCTTTGCTGTGCATGAGGTGAAAAACTCACTGGTAGTGATGGTTTAGGTATAAAAATGTATATTTTCTGCCAGAAATCCATGACTTGGTATTATACCTTTGTTTCCCAAATTTTAAATTGAGATAGAAATAGGAAGAAAAAGGAAACTTGCAGACGAAGCAAGTACTCCATGCCCACCCTTTTCCGATCGCCAGTTTGTCATCCGTCACGAAGAGCGCAGACTCTGAGCACCTGCCGCGGCGATGTCAGGGGTGGTCAAAGATAAACGCGCCGTCTCAACTCGCGGGCATTAATTATCCCCTGACTTGCAGCGTATTAACTCGTTACTTTCCCTCTCGCTTCATTCATTTCGGCCCCGGCCACGTTTTTATCGGTGTTGACAAATTTCTCGCGCACGCCCCAAAATTCGCCAATTATTATTAATAAACTCTTACGAGCTGCCAGCAAGTTTAAGGCCGATCAAATCGTCCGATAAACCTCGTAAATAAAAGGGGGCGAATGTCGAGGAGCGAAAATGAGTTACGTTCACTTGTCGAAAACTGACCGCGAGAGGTATAATTGTCGCACTTTACTTTGAGTAAGTGCGAGTTACCGCGAGTTGAGGTATCAGCTGGTGCAGCTGCGGCAAAAAAAAATTGCGGGTATCGGATCGTTAGATATGGGCCGTTTTATGTGGGCAAAACTGGGCGAATCTTTCATTTATCACATGTTTTACGAAGGTTTTTTTAAACTTTTGTTTCTGAGAATAACTACGAACTTTTTAGAGATTCGTGAAGGAGAGTTTGTAATAATGTTATTTTATTGATATAATGGTTTTTATAATTATTCATAATGAATTGATTCCAATGACTATAGATATTCAAAACAAAGTTTGGTATGTTATTTACAATATCAAGCAAAAATATTAATTAATATACAATCGGAAATTAAACCAATAGCAAAAACCAAAACACAGAAAATGATTGTCAATTATATTTGCACTTGAATTTCATCATTTATTACATAATGACATGCATTCGATTACATACATAGATACGTAAAAGTCAAAAAATATCCAGTTAATAGCGCATCAAAATTTTGATTAAAAATTTTTTTTTTTCATTCACAATGAACTCTCTATGGTTGTAAACATTTGTAAAAACTGCAACATTACTACAGGAATGTACACCTGTATTTTTAAGATCAGACATTATACCGTAAAGTGTATTGTTTACAGCCAGTGCAGTGCCAAAATCATCCTGAAAATCACATAAGTTACTTATAATTTCAATGACTGTTATTATAAAAATAACTCAGAAAAGTTCGAAACTCACATTGCACACCGTCGAATGATCAACACTCTTCATTTTAAAGTAAGACCATTCAGTATACGGTTTTATTCCTGGAATTTCTTTGGCGTACAAAAGTCGCATAACGCTAACGTGTTTTGCAAAAACTTGATCATTATTCCAATACAAGCTCACAATTTTTGGCCTCATTTTGTCATAAATATTTCTTCTGGGCAAATCGATCGGTTTCCGTCCAGGATGAAATGTGATAGGTGTAAGAAGCTAAAAATATTCATTGTTTCAAATGAAACTTGACAAAAAAATTCTGTTACATACGTCTGTTAGATAACTGAAAAAAAATAGACACGTATTTTTTCATTTACTAAATGATCTAGAACTGCAGGAGATACAGACGTTTTAAAAATCTGGAGTGGAGGTGTGACCTCAAGATCCATATACATTTCTATTGTCTTCATAAGGACGGTGACGTCACATCATTTTTATAAAACCTCCAAATCTCCATCAATAATTTTCAGTCTATCGTAAAAAGAAAAAATACGTGTTCCTTTTTTTTGAAATTCTTTAGTTTACATCTAAAGTGGATTCATAAATTGTTTTCAAAACAAGTTTCCTATTTATCAATAAATATTATTGGCTATTTTTTGTTGCAAATTTTCAAAACGCTTAAAATTTTTTTTTTAACTATTGATAATATATGCGTTTCATGAAAGTTCTTTCGTTTTAAAAATTTTCTGAATGTGACGAAATTTCCGAATTTTAGTAATCAATGTAGATTATGAATTATTTATATTAATATTTGTAAATTTTTACAGTTTTTAAATTCTTGCAATCTCCGACATTTTCGGTATCTTTCAAATTTTTGAGAAATTTTTGAAATCGAATTACTGGAATTGTCGAAACATCTTTGTTTTCATAATTTATGAATTTAAATTTACTCATCAATACATTTTGTCGGCTATTTTTTGTTTTTAATTTTCAGAACACTTACAGTTTCCATTTATCTTACAATTTTCCAAGTTCGAGAATTTTCGAACTATTGATAATTTTTAAATTTTGCGGAAGTCCAATCATTTGAAAAAATCTCCAAATGTGACGAAATCAATTAATTTTAGTAATAATTAGAGATGATAAAAGATATTTAGAAAAATTAGTAAATTTTTACAATGTTGAAATTCTTGTCATCTCCGAAATTTTCAAATGTCTCCCAACTTTTCAAATTTTCCTTATCCATTACATTTCTACAATTTCGAAAATTGCTATCATATTCTAATTTCACTGAATTTATTGAATTTTAATAATTTACGGGATTTCTAGAGTAGAAAAAATTTTTGAAATAATGATGGAATAACGAAATCTCCATAAATGTTTTAAATTACGTTAAAATAACCAAATTAAAAAAAAAAATCTGAATTTCAAAATTTTCTAATTTTTAACATATTTACGATTTTACTACATTTTCCATTTTGTGATTTTTGTAAGTTTACATGGAAGACGTGAAATTTATAAAATTCGCACTGAACTCAACATTTTTTCTTCGGCAAAGATTATTCAATTTTCGTAACTGCCTAGGGTGCCAAATCCCTAAATCTGGTCCTGATCAAACAGTATCAAAACAAGAGTAACCAAAATTATGACCTACTTACAGTTAATACAGCAATGTCATGCATTACATTGTTGGGGTCATATGTGTATTCCGGATGAATAGTAACATTCTTTACATCATGTTTTTTTGCAAAAATATCAGGTAATTTTGAGCCAAACGGTATTGGTTGTTGCTCAAACTCGTCTTTTGTGGTGAAAACCGCAATTGAACTCGCGGTAACATTTTCGACACAATAAGCAGTAGTCACAATTTTAGTGGGACTAATAATGGAACCTTGGCAAGAGCAAAAACTCTGATATTGCTCACTACTGCAATTTTGAATTAAAAGTAAGACGTAGAAGGGGAATTCCAAAAAGTTGATTTCAAATCGACCACCAATATTGTTCGTCGTGGTAGTTTTTCCATTTGGAGCTGGTATTCCATTGACCGAAGTTCTACCTGCTAATAAGAAATCATAAGTCAATTATTAATTTATTCCATTTTTATTTCAATTTTATATTTTTGTTTCTATTTTATTTATATTTATATTTTATTTCTATATATTTTATATTTATTATATTTATATATTTTATGTATATATTTTATTTATATATTTATATATTTATTATATTTTTATTTTTATTTCTTTTTTATTTATCTACTTCATTTATATTTTCTATTTATACTTTATTTCTATTTCTATTTTATTTTTATTTTATCTATTTCTATTTCTGTATTATTTATCTATTTTTATCTATTTCTATTTTATTTATCTATTTTTCTATCTATTTTCTTTCTATTTTTTTTTTCTATTTTCTCGTTTTATTTCTATTTTATTCAGAAAATCTGCAAAAAATATTCTTGAGTACTTTTAAAAAACAGTTAATTATTAAAAGAAATAATGCTTTTGATTGAGTAGCTGTAAATCTCTCACATTGAATTTAAAAAACTGTTGATAACTATTTCAAAATTCTTCCGATTCATAATTGTATTCCATTAGTACTGAAATTTTGAATGTATAATTTATGAAAAATTTGACCAGTATGGAATGTTCTAAATACTCTCTTTCACTTACCGAAAATGCAGAATACCATGAGAACACATGTGAATATGCTGAAACTATTACTGGTTCCAGGCATGTTTGTCGAAAATAGAATTTAATTTTTGAAATTAATGCGAAGTATATTTTTGAAACGTTAGAATAAATTGATACGTATTCAATGCTCAAAAGTTTGCGTCTATACTGTTCAAATACAAGATTTAAGTCGTCTCTGAATAACAGAAAATGTTGATATAATGACTGTGATGAGAAGCATATTATATGATAAGCTCTTAAATATCTTTCATATTTCTGAGTACTGATCGTAGAATTTTTAGAAAATTATTCATTTTTTTGCTTGGATCACTTTTTTATTTTTCATGTTTCTTTACGTAATAGATTTCAAGAATATCAGAGAAAAAATTTTTCAATGACTAATGTTACTTGCTCGGTTAGTTGAAAATTATTAGCTGCTTTTATTTGAAAATTTCAAACACATATTCCAAACTTGAGTAACTCGAGTCATTTCAAGATTGGAATTCAATTATTATACAATTTTTGATGGAAAAACCTGAAATTCGAAACTCGTGATCTTTGAGTAAAATAGTTATCTAAATTTTAGACTTCACTTTTCAAATATCTATTTCATTGGTAATGAAGCTTCGTATACTTTAGAATTTTTTATTCTGCTATTAAGCACTCGATAATTTAAAAATTTGTTTTAAATTGTTTCAAGTTTGTTCCTTATTTGTGTAAAACTTATGTTACATTTACAAGATAATTCTTTTCTATAGGTACTATGGTTTTTAATGTTTTAACCCTAATTTTCATTCGGCACAAATAGTAATTTTTCGGTTTTTTATTATTATTTATATTTTTTTTGCAACATTGAAGGGTAATCTTTTTTTATCTTAGTTTTTCTATCAATCTCAACTGAGTTTATAGATTAAATTTTTAAAATGTATAAATATATCAGTAAATGAATATTTGTTTACTTGAAAAATTGATTTATTTCTTTTATGAATTCTGCGTCCATTTTTTTTTTTTTCAATAAATTTGTTGAATCAGTAATACCCAGTAATTCTCGTAGCCAATTACTGAAAAAGAACCCATTATTAGATGGCTAAATTTATTAATGCTGTATCATTCGTTATTTGTCCCAAGTTTTCGATCCTTTTTTTCAAGGTCATCCTCAGGTGTATTCAGTTAAAATTATTGGTAATTACAAAAATATAAGATAATAACAAAACAAAACTTCCATGATTTTATTATTTACAGAAATTAAAAGGCAGTCAATATCTCAAAATTTTGTGAAATATTTATTACTATGTTATTATATTAAAAAATTATGATTTACAATATAACATTACAAAGTAGTACTTATTAAATCGAATTCTTTTATCATTATTATTTTTACGAACTAAATGGCTGTCAACATCTCAATAATTCTCAAAAACATAATAAATCTCTACTTTGCACAAATCATTTCTATTTCGATAAAACATTTTCTTTACGTTCGGAACAGTAAATATTTATTTTTTTTTATTATTTTTTTATTATTTTTTTTTTTTTGTTGGACAAACGAAGAGTGCAGATTTTGAGTTTGTGGGAATATTTTTGGATTTCAGTGATAAGTTTAATAACTTTTTTGCTTCTTTAATAACTTTTGAGCAAAAGCTGGACCAGACTGAAAACAAGCGTGGACCAACGAATGAAAAAATTTCAGTAAAAATTTGTATTCAGGAATGATAATATCACGTACATATTTTATTTATATTTTTAGAACACCCCATTATTATTCGGCAAAATAATTTTTTTTACCAGAAGATGCTGAAAAATTATTTTCTGCTGATTAAAGTATATTCGTGGTGAAAATATAAAAAACGATTAGTTTTTGGGTGTTTAAGCAGTTTGAACAGCCATTTTTTTGGATCTAACGATTTGTTACTTTTTTTGTTTCAGGTTAGTATCTCCTGCTGACTATCTTTCGATTTTAGATGTATGCTTTACGAGTGAGTATATATTTTATACTAAGAACAATATTCATTAGTGAAAAAAACACGGATTGTAAAATTATAATATCGGATTACATACTGCGAAAATGAGAGTACTTATTCCCTAAGTTATAAAAATTACTATTTTGGCAATTAAATTGAAGATACACATTATAGTGGATTAAAGGCTTTATATTTCATGAAGAACAATATTTAAAATTGATCTTATAAATATAGTTGTTACGAGAATAATATTGCTTACTCTTTATGAAATTTTTTTAATAACAGAAGTTCAATGTTGAATATCAAATTATTCCAAAAAAATTCCTTCGAGAAATCAGTACATAACAAGTAGGTAAACATGAAAATTTCAAAATGATAATTTTACTATCAAGATTATTGTTGACACAAAGCTATTGTAAAACTTAGCTAATTTACACAAAATCAGTATAATTATGATATATTTTGATTTTATGTTGCTATAAATAATAATAATAAATAATCTGTAATATAATCTCTGGTAATCTATCATGTATATATAATGTTTCATAAATAATAATAAATAATAAAATAAATATAATTTATATTTATTTATACAGTATATTTTGATTTTTATATCTATGTACACAAAATCTAAAATACACATATCCTTTGAAAAAATAATATTTTAAAGAAACAAAAAAAAATTATCGATTTTTATACGAAAATAATTGAAACAGGTGTTGCCAAATTTCATTTTTTTCCATGCAAAACACCAACAAAAAAATTTTTCTTATAACATAAATCATTCTAATGATAGCTCTTACGAAGAGTATGCGAAAGATTTAGTTTTTTTTTTTTTTTTTCAGACTAGAGTCCTCACCTCCAAATGTTACGTTGAAAATGTTTTTTTGGAGGATGATAATTATTTTTAATTGACTGAACGATTCATTCTCATTGTAATTCACTGCCTCGATACTTATCCACCCTACTTTGAATCAAATTAAAAATTCATCACATCGAAAATTGAATTGTCCCTTGCCGGAATGACGATTGAGAGGGCCGACGCACGGCGCGCGTCATCACTTAACCCAAACCACAAGAGTTCATATCAGTGCCATCCCCTTGGCCAGATGCAGCCTATGCAGGATCCCAGTGCAAAAAAGGGACGAGAAATAAAAGCCCCAAGTTCTCTCTCGTAGTTCTGATTCTTGATGTGGCGAGACTAACCATGTGCACGGCTCGTTGGCGCTGTCACCGCTATTCCCTCTCGCTCAATTCGGCTCCTCGTCTCCTTTTCCGAGCCCCATCGAACACCCACGAGATTTTATCGCGCGGATTTGTTATCACGAGAAAAGTGATATTGGCTAGCAATTATTCCGTTTGAAAAGTAACTGCCTCGGTTGGATAGAGAGATTCAGAGCTTATCTAAGGAGTTAGATCTACGCTCTGTTCAATTTTCTAAGATCGATTTTTTTTCATTTTCTTAAAAAATTATTCGAACCGTCTAGAGTTATGTAAAAAGTTGTAATACTTTGCACTTATTTGGAAGTAACGAATCGGGAATCGTCAACTTTCGAAAATTAACAAGTAATCTATTTTTCAATAAATCTTTGCTCCTAACAATACTTTCGTTGCGAATGATTGCACTTTTCTTTTATTGCAAAGCATTATTTGTTTAACCCCTGATGGAGAAAGGGAGTGCAAGGGCGAGAAGAAACGAGGGTGTCGCGTGTAGCGAAGCATCTTTTATTCGACGGCTTTTCTCAGCTGGCGCGTTCCATCACTCACACGCAAATAACTCACTTCCCCTTGAAAGTACATCGCTGAGTAATTTATGCCCGCCGAAGAACTATCGCTCTATCCCTAACTTTGCACCGTCTTGTTAGTTATATTTAACTGGTTAGGTTATCGCGCCTTGTAAATTCTTGCAAATGTTGAATTTTACAGCCCATTTGATCACATACAAAGAAGAAGATTATTGATTTGAATATTTTATTATTGTAAATCAAAATGGGGTCTGTATTTCAGATTTTTTTCAATAAGTTTATCATTTTATTTCTTTTCTGATTTTCTGGAAGTATTTTGATATTTGAAAGAAAGAAAACTATTTATCACTGTCGCAGTTATTTGTAATAAATTTTTTTATATGTTCATTGTTTTATTTCCAATTTTATCCTACTGGAAAGACAATATTTTCATTTGACCTGAAAAACAGCAACTTTTATAAATTTATAGAAGTTCAGAGGTTAATTTCATAAGCGTTTAGGTAGTTTTTTATAGAGGTTTTGCATAATCAATAAGGGAAGTTTTTCATGGTGAATGACAAAACATTAAGATACCTTGAGTACGGTTTCAGTGCTTGTAGCATCGTCGTGATGGTCCTCGAAGCTTTCAGAGGGACACTCAAGTGGTTTTCAAGGAGAAGGGAAGAGGTTTTTTGTGAAGTAGACTTATAAATGCCTTGAAGTTCTGAAATATCTCCAAGATTTTACTCAAACTATTCGAAAGTATACTTTTCATATAAAATAAATAAATTCAAAGATGAGCTTTTTTTCTGTGGTTAATTGATTAAATATAATTCAATGATTTGGAAGTCAAAGTTAAAGTAACTGTCGTCTAAAGTTTCGTGATCTGAAACAACCTAAAAGTCTGGAATGAAACTTAATTATTTACCGAAATTTCGATGCCAAACATTTCGCATTTTTTTCTACTAATCATCGTTTTCTTGAACAATACATAATTTTTTACTTACTTTGAAAAGCACATGTTATTTCAATTTTTAATATTGTGCTTTTCACAATTTTTTTTGCTTTTCCTTTCTTGATTTTTCTTGAATCGATTAAAATAACTCAAATATTTTTAAAAATTTGTCCATTTTTTCTTGCGAAAAACAAGATACAGATTTTTTTCTGAAAGTTATTTCTTCAAATCAGACGTAAATGGCTTAATTAAACTACAAATTAGAGAAACATGAAAAACTTTGCACAATTTAACGATCTGAAGTCGAACGAAATGTCAAATTTCGCTTGTAAATAAGTAATGTTACGAAATAAACCAACGCTTCATTGACATACTGGCTCCCTGGCAGGATTTTACAGCCACTTTATGGCTCGAGAATAGTGACAGATGAGCAGAAATCCAAAAAAGGCTGGCAATGAAAGTCACATTAGATTTATAGAAATCGTGTATCGCGACGGAATAAAACGTTCTAAAATATCCTCATAATAATAGTTCATGGTGAGAAAGTATATTTGTCGAAAATGAGTACACAGAATTACAGAAATTCAAAAAATTTTAAAAAGATAAGAATTTAAGATGAAAAATACACGCTCAATCAAGGATTATGTAGTATTAGAATAATTTAAATACAATTGAAAATTAAAGATTCAACAATAGGCTTACTTATAAACTACAAACTTAAAAATAAACTGAAAAAAATAACGTTTATTCAACTCCCGCAAGGAATATGTAATTTCGGACCCCTTCTGAGAGTTAGAGAAATAATGAATTACCTGACTGTTGACGTGAAACCGTGGGAGAAGTACGTACTTCTCCAACACTGTGATCAGCTGATACAAAATGGCGGCCCTGCGTATCGATGTGGGTGACGTGGGTATAGCGGGTAAAGCTGAATCTTCCTTCGTCACATTCAATAAATCCAATATGGCCGCCGCGGAGAATTTGAAATCCACGTATGTAACAAATGTGAATTTCATATTTCCCGCAGCGACCATATTGGATTTTTCGATTGTGACGGCAGAGCTATAATCGAGTTGATCGAATTCGTGCGATTGCGCGTCACAACCTCAAAGTAAACGCGACGTAAACGACGTAAACAACCGGACGTCAACAACCGTAAACAAGTAAAAAAGTGAAAAACAACGCATTATGGGTTCTTAGGAAAGTGAGAGTAAATATCTACGCCTATATACTCTGCTAATGCCGCGCGAATTTCGGGAAAAGCCGCACTTGTGGGAAATGAAAAAAAAATACC
>JAPYZL010095584.1:0-28443 GCA_030522825.1 Platygaster orseoliae
CAGTGGCGGGTGATCGCGAGGGTGAGGAAAGCGCTCGGTACTCCGCGTACAATCAGCGCACCAATGAGCGTCGAGCAAACTCACACGGGTGAGCGCGGCTGTCATTGGCCCCCGGCCGGAGGGAGGGGGAAGGTGCTGCGGGAAATCACCCTTTTCACAGCTATATCGGTGGACCAAAACTCTCCAACGTTCTGATTGGCTCTCAAAAGGGGGTGGGGGAAAGTGCGCTCAAACTCTCCAACGTTCTGATTGGTTCTCAAAAAGGGGTGGGGGGAATCATCCTTTTCAGGGCTACGTAAAAAGGGGCCGGGCTGGCAAGTGGGCCAGAACTGTCCTAGCTATACTACTTTTGTCGAGAATTTTGCCGAAGAAAGGGTAGAGGCTGGGAGAACAAAAAAATCGCACCGTACCGGGCCAACAAGCCACGCAACGTTGTAATTAGTTTCCACTGCGAGTCGAGCCATCTCAGCATACACGCGAATATGGGAGAGACAAGGACGGGAATAGGGAGGAGAGAGACGGAGCGCGGCATATTACTGTTGGCGCGATGTAACTCCGTTGATAGCGCAGGAGCAAATAGGACGCAATAAACGTTGTACTGTATCATCCAAGACAAGCCTTTATACGAAAACGAGTGACTCGAAAAGAGCCGAAATCCCCGGGGCTCGGCGAACGCGCCGGATCAGCCCCGCGAAATCGCGCTTTTCCCGAGTGGCCCATTGATTGATCTCTCGATAAGGAGAACTTCCATTGCGCTCTGTCAATTTGAAACAAGGTTTTTTGTTGTATGTAAGTTTGAAATTTTTCTCCGTGACGGTGGTGTCTGAGTTGCCAGATGGTCGATGGAACAGTTTCTAACAGGATTCGGGTTTTGATCGCGTTTAATTTTTAAAGGATTTTGATATCGATTTGAGGGATTATCTGTTACTTTTCTTACACTTTGGAAAAATACCGGATGTAATTAAGAAAAATATGTACTTTTGTTCTAATTTTCATGGTTTTTCGATCCTTAAGAGACAAAAAATTAAAAAGGCACTTTTTGTTTCTTGTTTTTAAAATTCATTCCTTTTATTAGGCCCTCACTAGAAAGCTACATTTACAAAAAAAAAAAAAAAGTTTTTCAATTATTGTTCAAAATATACATTTGAATATCAATTAGGAAATTGTTTCAATAAAAATGCTGTTTCATGATAAGGGCCCAATAAAAAGCCAAAAGGTTGAAAATAAGAAATAAAAATGACTTCTCTATTTTTTGGCCTAAAAGAATCGAAAAATCATGAAAAATTATGAACAATAAAAATAAATTGTATGCAAGAGAAAAATTTTTTTTTATTTTTTATTTTTTTGTCACTGAACTATGAAGTTAAACTTTTTGTTATCATTGTCTTTCATTCATAGTTTTCAGTACGTATGTGTAAGTAATTGATTTTTGAGTTTTTTGTTTAAATCTTCAGTCTTTTTCATGTATTGTAAACAAACAGTGAGGCAGAAGTTAAATTTAAATGATTCTAATAAACAATACCGATGCTTTGTAAAATGAATTAATTCTGAGATGAGTAAAACGATTTATAATTATATTTCTTTTCACTCTTTCAAAATAAAATATACCATTTAAAAATGGATAAATTAACAAGTCAAGAAATAATCAACAATATCTGAGTTTCAAGACGTACTTTTGTAAAATTTTCTAAAATATTGATAATATGTCCAAATGAGTTTGCATTCAGCAAGTACATAAATGAAATTTCAGCTGATTACTGAAAAAAATTATCATTTACAAGAATCTATTAATTGTTTGAAAAATAATTTTTTCAGTAAGAAGCTACATTCTTATTCATTTTTTTGCTTATTTCCTAAGAGTTTGTAAAAGATTGTCAAAGTTCCTTCGAAGAATTGAAAACATGATAAATTTGATAAAAATAATTTGACTGTTTGAATATTTTAAAATAAATAATGTATACAAAATGCTATTTTTTTAAATAAAAGTTTAATTGGGAAAACAAGTGCTTTTTTCTAACTTAATTCTATTTGAACAAGTTTCATAATTTCAACGAAAAATGTTATAACAATATAAAAATCACCAAAATAAAAAAGGCGACTGAAAAATTTGTGAACAAGTCGAAATAATTTTGGAAAATTTAATTGAAAAAAGGAGTGATTTTTTTACTTGATGCTATTTGAACAAATTTTATTATTCCAACGAAAAATGTTATAACAAACGAAGAATCACTGAAATAAAAAGGTCACTAAAATATTTGTGGGAAAATCGAAATAATTCGAACAAATTTAATCTTGAAAAAAAGTGCTTTTTTTAAACTTGGTTATATAATATTTAAACAAATTTAATTATTCCAACGCAAAATATTATAAAAATATGGGAATAACTGAAATTAGAAAAGCTACTCAAAAATTTGTAAAGAAATCAAAATATTAAAAAAAAATTATAAAAAAAAATTGCTTTCTTTTAATTTGATGCTTTTTTCATAAATTTAATAATTTTAACGAAAAATTTTATAACAATCTAAGAAACACCGAAATAAAAAAGACCACTAAAAAATATATGAAGCAATCGAAATAATTTTTAACAGTTTAATCAGGAAAAACAAGTGTTTTTTTAACTCAATGCTTTTTAAATAAATATAATTATTGCAAAAAAAAAATGTTATAATAAACTAAGAATCACTGAAATAAAGAGGCCATTAAAAAATTTGTGGGGAAATCGAAATATTCAGAAAAATTCATTTAGGGAAATAGAGTTTTTTTTAAATTTGATTCTATTTAAACAAACTAAATAATTCCAATAAAAAATGTTGTAACAATATAAAAATCACCAAAATAAAAAAGGCCACTGAAAAATTTGTAAACACGTTGAAATAGTTTTGAAAAATGTTATTAGAAAAAAATTGCTTTTTTTTAACTAGATGCTTCTGGAACAAATTTAATAATTCTAACATAAAATATTATAACAATCTTAGAATCATCTGAATAAAAGAGGCCACTAAAAATATTTAAAGAAATTGAAATAATTTTTAAAAATGTAATCAGGAAAAACAAGTGTTTTTTAACTCGATGCTATTTGAAGAAATGTAATCATTCCAACAAAAAATGATATAACAATCTGAGAATCACCAAAATAAACAAGGCTACTAAAAAATTTGTAAAGAAATTGAAATAATTTGAAAGAATTTAATCTTGAAAAAAAAAGCTTTTTTTAACTTGATTATATTTTAACAAATTTAAGTATTCTAACGAAAAATGTTATATAACAACCCAAGAATCACCATAATAAAAAAAGCTACTGAAAAACTTGTAAACAAGTTGAAAGAATAAAAAAAAATTTAATTTGGGAAAATAATGCTTTTTCTACTTGATGCTATTTGAACACATTCAATTATTCCAGCGAAAAACGTTATAACAATTTGTGAATCATCGAAATGAAAAAGGCCAATTAAAAAAAAACGTAAAGGAGTCGAAATAATTTAAAAAAGTTTAATCTTGAAAAAAAGTGCTTTTTTCACTTGATTATATTTAAACTAACTACATTATTCTAATGAAAAATGTTATAAGAGTCTAAGAATCACCGAAATGAAAAAGGCTACTAAAAAATTTTCAAAAACATTAAAATAATTATAGGACTACATAGTTCAGACCATGTTTCGAAATTTTTAAGCCATTTTTACTGTGATACTAATAATTTTTTTTTATGAAAATTTTTCAACTGTATTTGCAGCACATCATTTCCACAAATTTAAATAAACCGTTTTAAACAATAAGATGAGTGTAAAATATGTGATAACAGTTTATTAAAAAAATGCCCGATTTTCAAACCTGTTATAAACTGTAAAAACTGTTTACTTATCCAAAAATTCTGCATTTTGAACTTTGATATCCGCTCTAACTGCTAAATAAGTTAAAAATTTTCCGATTGAAAGAAGTTCTGCAGACTGTAAAATCATTCAAATATCGCAAAAACCTTGATTTTAAAAAATTGTAGAAATTGTCATTAGGTACAGTTTATGTTTCTCAGAGAGGTGACCATCTTTTCAATTTTTAAATAATCTCAAGAAGTTCTTTCGTGTAAGCTAAGCCAAAAGTGGTAATTTCAAGCTCACTGTAAGGCGAGTAGCTCACTGGGAATATTTGATTTAAAAAGTAAAAAGTTGAAAGTTCAGAGTGCTCTGGACAGCTTTTTCCTTAGAGTACGACCTCATACTACTTCATATTTTAAAAAACCGTAAAGTGAAATTATCTCAACAAGAAAGTCAAGAACTTAAAATCATTTCTGAAATACGTTAAAAACTTATAAATCAAATTCGAAATTCAATTTTAAAAAAACTCTCAAACAAACATTTTTCAACTGTTCACAGTATTTTCGAATCCCAACCTAACCCGATCGTAAGATCCATTTTAACGTTCAATTTTTCTGCCTGAAAATGAATCTACACCCCTCGCACTATTTTGCATTTTTCTTGCCCTCAACAGTTTTTTACAGCCCTTTTTATTGCCGAGTTTTATTGACTTTCCAGGGGGTTTTGGCGCGTGAAATCATAAACTTGAGCGGCCGACATGGTCGACGTAAAAAAGCCTGGGGATTTTTTTATTTTCCTCCCGCGACGACGGCGAGGACAGCCCAAGACAAATGATTAATGAAGGTGGGGTGTTTTGATTATAACAGCCCCGAGGGTGACCCACGGAGCGTACGTCATGCAATTAGAAGATAAATCATTTGTTACGCGAAATCGTGGTGATCCATAGGGAAGAAGGGAGGAAAGATGGAAAAATCCTCGATGGGTACGCTAAAAGGAAGAGGGTGTTTTCAGACGTACTTTTGTTCCATTGAATTAGACGCCATTCGAATTCATCGTTAAAAAACTCCAAACCATTATTTCAATCAATATCAAACAATTCATGACCAAACCTCAAACTCTTGTAATCTAAAAAACAACCAGGCGAAAGAAAACCAACTCGACAGAATCGTTCAAGACTGTGAAAAGCGTAAACTGAGAAGGCGATAACCCGATAAAATTGTGGCGACTCCAATAAATATCGCGACGATGCTTGACTGATTTTATTTCCAACGAGGGAATTTCTCGTAAGTGCTTTTAATGAGTCGTTACGTCTAAAGCGACGCTGCGTCCATCGCGTACAATCTTTTAGCGGTAATCACAGGCATCTCGCGCCAATTATGACACGTAAGGCGATTTAACTGGCATTGTTGCCGACTAATTAAGAGACGACTTCGGAGCCCGGGGATTTGGCGGAGGATTAATTAAGCCGAAAGAAAGATATTACAGTGAGATTCCATAATTCCATTCGATTCCTGATCCGCTTCTTCCATTCTCCATCTTATTCATTCCGACTTTTTCTCATCGTACCGGATCAGTTCGTGCAATACAGTCTTTTTTTGTTCAATGCTTTTCACCGTTTTCGTCCATTCGCTATTTTGTACGTTGGCGGATTCGTGAGCGGAATTTTTGATCGAATCACAACAAAAGGCGAATGTTCTTAAAAGGTTTCAGCTTGCATTTTAATTGGACGATTTAGGGGAAGGGAGGAGGTGAAAAATCGTGGGTGAAATTGGAAAAAGGATAATTCAATCAGGTAAGGTTAGTTTAGGATGGGAATGAATTATTTATGGTTGATGTTATATTGTGTGTAAACAGTATGAAAGTTTCAGCAAAGAAATTATTGTCATTAAAATGGATTAAATCATTAAAATGATTGATACGTTACGTTGTTGCTCCAACAACAAGTCGGAAAAAAATGTTATGATTATAAGTAGTTGAGGTTGCAGCAATAATTTAAATATGACAAAAATTAAATATTTAATGAAGATTGAAGTGTTTTATGTTCGAAGTAAGAATTTTAGTTCATTGTGGAAAATTTGAGTTATTATGTAGATAATGGTAAAAAATATATATTGTTAAATTAGAAGTTTTTTAAAATCGCTCGAACGATAAAATTTGAACTTCTCAGTTAGAATCTCAGTACAATGAGATTTTTGAAGGATTTTTTTACGAGTTCGAATTTCAAGCAGGACATTTGACATTCATTACCAATTTTTATTCTTCAGCATGAGTAATCAAACAAAGCACGTCATTATCTGAAAAACGAAATATTTCAGTTTTAAAAAAAATGGTAATTTTGAAAATTCATTATTTGAAATAAGTTTATGTAACGTTTATAAAAAAAGAACAACATTTTGATTTTACGTTAGATCCTATTCAGGATAGTTATTGGAAAATACGAAAAAAAAAGAAAATATATAAATTGAAAATGGATTCTAACATGAAAAATTTATCAATAATTCTATATAACGATTCAAGTATAAAAAAATTATTATACATAGTAATATCAATAAAAATAATTTATAGTTAAAAATTAAATATATTGATAGGAAAATTTTATTTATTGTTTTGTTTTATTTATTTTACTCATGATTGTGTAAAACTATTTTTTCTCGGAAATGTGATATATATTATCAAAATAAATTAAAAGAAAGAAATATTTAAGTTACTTTTGATATTATTAGTTATATATTATATGATTATATAGTTCCTGTAATGAAGATTATTAGTAATAAAATAAACAAAATCATTATAAACATAAAAATCAATGAAATTAACTTATACTTAAAAAAATATAATTATTAAAAATTTAATTTACTATTTCGTTTTGAATATTTCACTCATGATTGTGTAAAATTATTTTTTCTCAAAAATGTGATATATATTATTAAAATAAATTAAAAGAAAGAAATATTAAAGTTACCATTGATAAAATTAGTTACATATCATATAATTTTATAGTTCCCATAATTCATAATAATATAAAAAAAATAAAGAAAATTGTTATAAACATTATGATTAATAAAAATAATGTGCAGTTGAAAATAAAATGTAATGATTTGAAATTTCATATATTGTTTCGTTTTAATTATTTCAGTCATGATTGTGTAAAATTTTTTTTTTTTCGAAAACGTGATATAGTATATTGTCAAAATAAATTAAAAGAAAGAAATTTTGAAGTTACTATTAATATAATTAGTTGTATATCATATAATTATATAGTTCCTATATTTGATAATAATATAAATTTTTCAAAATTTTTAGCAATTTTTCGAAATTGCTTTAACATCCAAATCTGAACTTTTCAGTTAGAATTTCAGTACAATTAGATTCTTAAAGTATTTTTTCATAAGTTCGAATTTTTAGAAAGACATTAGATATTCATTACCAATTTTTTTTTTGCATGAGCTTAATTAAACAAAGCACGTCATCATCAGAAAAACGAAATATTTAATTTATAATAACATAACGTAAATTTTAAGAATTTATTGTTAAATTATTAGATTATGTCAAGTTTATGAAAAAAGATTAATATTTTAAATTGAGTCACATCCTGTTCAGGATCCTTATAAAAAAATACGAAAATAAAAAAAAATAAATTGAAAATGGATCTAAACATGAAGATTTTGATAATAATTCTATATAACGATTCAAATAAAAAATTATTATACACAATAATATAAATAAAAAAAATTTATAGATAAAAATAAAATATAATGAATAAAAATTTAATTTATTGCTTCATTTTAATCATTTCACCCATGATTGTGTAAAATTATTTTTTCTCGAAAATGTGATATATATTATCAAAATAAATCAAAAGAAAGAAATACTAAAGTTACTTCTGATATTATTAGTTACATATTATTCAATTTTATAGTTATGATAATTAATAATAATATAAATAAAAGAAAGAAAATTTGGAAGCAATACAAAAAAACATAATTCCAGGCGTCGCTCGAGGAAAAAAACCTAATCAATATTCACAGACATATTTTATTGGAGAACTTATTTTTGAGCAATTGTAGACTACATAAAATTCGCAGGACCAACTATTGTTTATTTATATATATATATATCATACGCACTGCTTAATTATATAAATCAAAATACGATTTGAGAATGTAAACGATGAGTATTAAACTATTTTGCTCTGTTAAACGAATAGTATACGATTAGTAACTATAAAAACTATTGGTAACTATTGCGAACCATTATTAACTATAAGAAACTATTGGTAACTATCGGAAACTATTACTAACTACAAGAAATTATTGGTAACTATTGGAAACTATTATTAACTATAAAAAACTATCGGTAACTATTGGAAACTATTATTAACTTCAAGAAACTATTGGTAACTATTGAAAACTATTATTAACTTCAAGAAACTATTAGTAACTATTGGAAACTATGAATAACTATAAAAACTGTTGGTAACTATTGAAAACTATTAGCATCTATGTAAACTATTGGTAACTATAAAAACTATCGGTAACTATTCAAAACTTTAAGTAACGATAAAAACTATTGGTAACTATAAAAACTATCGGTAACTATTCAAAACTTTAAGTAACGATAAAAACTATTGGTATCTATTGGTAACTATTATTAACTATAAGAAACTATTGGTGACTATTGGAAACTACAGGTAAATAGTTAATAATATTTTTATTCCATAAGGGAAAATCTCCTAAATTCGTCATAAATTCAATTTAAAATTCATTGCCAATTCAAGAGCTTAGAACGACGATCACGCTGAAACGTCAGAATTTTCCTCGTCATAAATTCCTTCGCGTATGGCCCGGCGCATGTCAAGTGTTCTCTTTTTGTCTCTAAAGCGGAGAATCAGCAGACCGTCCAATTGCAATTGGCTGGACGTGCAAGGTCCATCGCTGTGCCTGAGACCCTTCAACCCGCATGAAAAGGGAACGAGATATACAGGGAGGAAGAAGAAAAATTTTTCTCGCATGCGAGCAAACGCACAATAACGCCAATTGTTTGTCCGGAGATCACTTTGGACCAACGAGATAACCACTGTCAATGTTCCACAACGTTTCTTTCATGACAAAAACATCACACGAGGCTTCCCCCCTCTCCCTCTTTTTAGAAAAACGTAGCTGAAAATTGAAAAGTACGCGATTTTCAGCTCCACGTACAAGCGTTGAGCAAATTATATGAGAACGTGGGAAAAAGCGTGAAATAATTAGCAGTTTTTGTGGTATTTCGCGCTTGGAGAATTATGATGATAAGCGCAAAGTTGGTTTTCAGTTAGGTGGTTTTTGGGCTGGATTGAGATGTGATCGAAGTGATTTTCGTTCATTATTGATATGTTCGAATGGGGCTTGCGATGTAACGATGTTGGAATTGGGTTAATCAATAGTTGGAATTTGTTTGAAGCTTTTGAGAAATATTCTTTGTTATTCGAGGACAGGGAGATTTGATGAGAGTTTTTTGGGTAAAATTGGGTTGAATTTAGAGTTTCGTTTTTGAGGTGGGTTATGGAAAATATTTTGAAAAAGGTAACAATGGTAATATTTTGGAGTTTTAGGTGTTGAACGTGAATTTTCATTTAGAAAAACGAAAGTTCATTGCTTCGTTGTTTTATTGATAAATAACTAATAAAACAATATTTCGAAATAATATCAAAAATCAAGAAACGTGAAAAATTTGTTAAATGAATTTCCAAACTCATATTTTTTAAATATTTATAATAATGTTTCATCAAAATTGAATGAAAATATTGCAAATTTGAGTATCGAAAATTTTGAGAAATATGTCATACAGACGATTTTCAAAAGACTTATGAAAATTCAGAATATTTTTTATTGTGTTTAAATAATAGAAATTTTTAGAAGGTACAGAAAAAATTTACAATCCCAAATATTCTATGAGTTGCTACTATGAAAAACGAAATATTTGTAAAACTGTAGAAAATGTGTTTGAAATTCAAAAATAATGTTATTCGTTTTTCAGTGATTAAGAGCAGAATTTCGTCAACATTAATAAATAATCAATAAATAAAAAAATTAAAAAATCAAGAAACGTAAAAGTTCATATTTGTAAATTGAATTTCCAAAAATATATATTTTCAAATATTTATAGTAATCTTACATTTAAATTTAATAAAATATCGAAAATTTGAGTATCGAAAATTTTGAAAAATCTGTGATACAGACGATTTTCAAAAGACTTATTGAAATTTTCAATATTTCTTATTGTGTTGAAATAATGGTTATTTCGAGAAGGTACAAAAAAAATTGACTATTTGAAATATTATATAAGGTGCTATGATGAAATTCGAAATTTGTGTAAAATCGTAGAAAATATTTTTGAAATTGAAAAATAATGTTATTTATTTTTCGTTATCTGAGGGCAGAGTTATGTCAATATTAATAAATAATCAAAAAAAAAAAAAAACAATAACAAAAAACGTGAAAGGTTTTTAAATTGAATTTCATAACATATATTCTTTAAATATTTGTTGTAATTTTTCATTAAAATTCGAATAAAATCTTGAAAAAGTAATGACAATTTTGGAAAATCTGTGATACATACAATTTCGAATAGACTGAATAAAATTAAAATTTTTTTTTATTGTGTTTAATTTATGAAAATTTCGAGAAGGTATAACAAAAATTGACAATTTTGAATATCTGAACGCTATTATAAAATTCAAAACATTTGTTGAATTCTAGAAAATATTTCTGAAATATGAAAATTATGTCATTCATTTTTTTTTTTTTTTTTTTTTTTTTGAAAAAGCGTGCTCATTTTTTTATTTTCAAATAATAATCTGGAAAATTTTAAAACTATTCAGAAATTACATGTGATATTTAAGAGGTTACAACAAATTTTTTTAATGTGTGAGTTTCGAAATTGTCTGTATTATGTTTTAATTTTCAAAATAAAAAAAAAATGATACTTATTCGAATAAATAATTCGGAAATAAAAATTTTTTTTCAGTAGGAATTTAAATTTAATCAAAAATGATGGTTAAAAATCTAAATATCAAAAAACTTTTAATACTCAACGTAGAATTTTCGCTTTGTTTTGGTTTTTCAAAATCTTATTTAAAATAAAATCGAATCGAAAAGCAGTTTGTATCATCCTCAGAATTCCAAAAATCCGAAAAAATCAAAAAACATCAAAAATTTTTTAAATTGTCAATTATTCAGAGAAATGTATAATAATTCGGCAAAATATTAGACTATCTCCATCAATTTCGTGTTTAGTACCACATATCTATAAAATAATTACAATAGTTTTTTTTAATAAAGTAAAAATTTAGAAAAATAAACTAACAAAACATTTTCATTGTTGAAAAAGAGTTTTGAATAGTTTTTTTATGTTTTTAAATTATATAAATTCTGAGAAGGTAATAACAAATTTAAAACTCAGAAAATCGTCGATAATATCATAAAATTTAGAAAATTCGTAAAACTTTGGAAATTATTTTCGAATCCCACGTATAATTCTGCTTATATTTTTCGAAATGAGCATAGTATTATTTTTTAATTTTTTTATACGTAAAATTCGAATGAGGTAATTTTTTTGTCGTTGACATTTTATAAACTTTAGAAATCTGAGAAATATTATAAAAACACTCACTTAGCCTCGAAAACATTTTAGAGCAGTCAAATAATTTTCCATATGAAAAACATAAATTTCGTAAAATTTGTTTTTTCAAAGAAAATCACCTCCCCCCCCTCTCCCCCTCACCTCAGTCAGACTTGGTACAATATTCCAAAACATATCGTGCTGTGTAAAAAACTCACGTAGAGTATAAAAGGTAAATTTCGAACTTTCCTATTTCATGTAAATCACGATATGATGTTCTTCTCAGTATAAAACCATTAAATCAAGGTTTTGAAATTATTCATGGAAGATCTTCAAAGATCCCATTGTAAAAAATATTCTTCGTACGCTACATCATTAATTTTCACTGAACATCGCAGTTTTCCAGAATTAACTTTCATAGAAAACTTTAGATGTCAAAGCTTCTAGAGCAGTGTTAATTGCTCGAGAAAAAAACCATCATACGTTTCCAACTCTCAGAAATTCATTCCAGAATTTTTTTTCATGAAACTAGAACGATTTTCCATGACATGATTTATCGAGAAAGTGAAAAATCACTTCTGATTTGATCACAGATTGAAGAATGTGTTTCATTTTTAAAACTTGACATTTGGTCGTTTGTTATACGTAAGTGACAGATTTTTTGATTCATAATTTATGCATTCTATCATTTGCAAGTATGTATAAAAATAAACACGAATTTCCTAGATTATATTCAGTTACCATTGATAAACATCGATGACTCGATTTTTCGTAATTTATGCAAGAGATCGCGATATCTCGTCAAACGTAACTCACAATCCCGGAAAATGAGAACATAAATTGTGCATGAATAATGAATGGCTCTGAATTTCGGCAGAATAAGTATGAATAATTTGCACTGAGGTCGGAATCATATTTGCAGTTAATGATGAGCAGCTATTCCTGGACTTTCAGAGAAGTGAAATACCTGTAGCTTTTAATTTCATGAAGTTTAAAGTGTTTGGTTTGTGTAATTTAGGCATAACAGTAATTTTACTTATTTGCAATATTTGTTTTTTACTGCTGAAAGGTGTTTGTACTCACTCAACGTGTTTCGGGGAAGAAATGAAGTATTAACGGTCTCTTTTGTACATACCTGTAACAGAAAAAGTTTATTTTGGTTAAATAGAGAGTTGGGAGTTGATATAAAACTCTATAACAAACAATGAAATGTTTTATACATTTTGTTACAATCGTTCCATTATTTTATTATTATTGAACAATAATAATAATTTTTCTGAAATAACGAAATCGAAAAAAACTGCTGTATATAGAAACATATCCAAATTTTACAATTTTCATCTAAATTTTTTTTTTTATATGAATATCATACATAACTTTTGCTTGTTCAAGTCAAAAAACTATTTAACAGTGTACTTGGACAATAAATATTAAAATCATTAAAACTATTGAAAAATTTTTGCAACAATTAGCAACAGTTTTTGTTACTTTTTTTTACAAAAAGTCTCGAAAGTATTTCCAGAATTTCCCCAATTCTCCTTTTTTTCAGTCTTTTAATGAACAGTCGAGGCAAGGGTTGAGAACGCGGAGTTAGATGGCTTTTTTCAATGCTCTGCTTTCACTATATGTTTCACATGACATCAAGGTTAATTAATGGAGTAATTACAAGGGCCAGCCAACTTGCTGCGTGTGCGCTTCGCGAGATAAAACGGAAACTGGTTACTC
Source organism: Platygaster orseoliae (assembly GCA_030522825.1). Classification (NCBI taxonomy): domain Eukaryota; kingdom Metazoa; phylum Arthropoda; class Insecta; order Hymenoptera; family Platygastridae; genus Platygaster; species Platygaster orseoliae. The sequence continues at coordinate 13,134 of JAPYZL010095584.1, forward strand.
GAAACAATGCAAGAATCTTCCTTTAGCGTCGTCTGCACAATCAGAGCCCCGTTGCAAAGTGTGATATATTAATACGCGGTTTTTCCTCCACTACAACAAGTTTCGTCTCATAATGTTATTTTATCACTGAGGAAAAAACCTTGTAATTTGTGGTATAAATATTAGAAAAAATAATATATTCTAGAAAAATATTCCATATTATTCAAATTTTTATATAATAAAATATATAATATAAAATTTATGTCATTAAAATTATCTTCTCAATGTACTCCAAAAAAATTCATTCAGAATAATCGAGTTTGGATTAGCTTGTTCTATTAAGTGATGAAATTTTCAACTTGTAATTAGAAAGCTTGCAATGAATCAATTCAATTTGTTTGTAATGAGAAATGAAAAAGTTTTAAATTGCTTCGCGCGTTTTCCGCGATTGGTTCTTTGTTCGGCTTGACTGTTTTTAGAATCGTGTGACATTGAAAGGGTGAATCGGAAACTAACAGTATAGCCGGAAATAGACGTTTTTCAATATTACGGTCCACGGGGCACGTTAATGCAATCGTTATATGGTGTGGCCGGGTGCAATTAACGAGTGAGATTAAAGGAATTCAGCTTCGGTTGCGAAGCTTTTATTTGGGAAAATTGTACTTTTTGGAGTCTATTGATCGTGATGGATTTTCGGATTTTAGGAGTTTGTTTTTTATTTTTATTATGATGGATAGAGAATATTACTAGTCTTTTTCAAAAAAGAAGACTGTTGAAATTACAGTAAATTTAAAGGTAGTGGATGGTTTGTTATTTTATTGCTTTCAAATTTGCATCAACGTATTTCTTGATTTTTGGAAAGAAATAATGAAAATAATCAAAAAATTAAATTGCTTCTTAAAACAATGTGAGTTGAACTTATTTTAATGGAATTTGAAGATGTTCAAGGACCTTGTGATATCGTTTAAATTGAATGATTTTAATTTATTCAATAAAGAAACTGAATTGAATCAAGGAAAATGAATTAAAAGATATCCATTAGAGCTATAGTAATGAAGACAGAAAATTAGAATGAAGTCGAATAAAAGGATAAAATTTGATTATTTGAATCTAAGAAATTGGAAAATAATCATGAAATTAATTACAACAGTTATAACAATTTATTTATTATCATATGAATTGAAATGAGATTTATTTAATTCATTTTAATTTCATTTAAACAATTTATTTCAAATTGTTTAAATTATTCAATTTAATTTGTTAAAATTATACAATTTTTGAATTTTTTTCTCATAATTCTTTTTTTCAATTAATGAATTATTGATAATTTTTAAAAATTTTTTCAAATTCAGATTGAATTTAAATTGTTTAAATTGTATATATAATTGAGTTTGAACAATTAATTCAAAAAGTTCCAAACAAATTGACGAAAAATTTTTGAGTTCGGCTCATTTCAATGAAATTTGCGATTTTCAGCGAGTTTGTAATGTCCTTTAAGTTTTGAGGATAATAAAAAAATATCGTAAATTTTCGAAATCGTTAATAATTTTAAGTACTATTACGAATTTATGGAGTTTCAGATCATGTTCATTAATTTTAAAGATTGTGCTCATCAATTCATATCTTCGAAATATGTAAAATAATGTTTATTAAAGTTTCAATGAAAATCATCAAATTTGAATACCAAAATATTGACATAAATTAAATAAATAAAATTCTTTTGAAATTAAATTATTAAATAAATGAAATAAAATTTTCTCATAAATAATTGCATAAATGAATGATCATAACACTCATAACACATGGTTTTATAGTGATTTGATTTTTGGAGGTTTCCAATGAGTAAGAATTTTGGGAATTCGGAAAAGTTATACGAAACATTGAAAATTTGGAAGGTTTGTGAAACTTGTCGAATTATAAAAAATATTTATGAGTTATAGAGGTCATCTTCATTATCGTATTTCATCAAAATATAAATAATTATCATAAATACATCATTAATTTTATATTACAATACATTATTTTTTATTATTTATTACCATTTTATATAATACTTCATTTTATTTTATATAACTTTATATATTTCAATATTATCATAAATTTCATCGAAATATAAATAACTGTCATGTTATTTATTTTATTAAAAATCAAAGGAACTTGAAAAGTATTTTGAAATAAATTACAAATAACCCTTATGACGTCAACAAATTTTTTTATTGTTTGAAGTTCAAATGTGTTTTTTTTCTACTTTACAAATCATAAATGATTAAAAACAATTGGATCGTTAATGTTTTGAATTTTTTATTTTATTGCAAAATTTTTGAAAATGCTATAATTATAAAAAACGTTCATAATCTTCGTAGAGTAAAATATTTTTTCTTTTTTCTAGAAAATTCGTGATTATTTTTCCTCTTCTTTCTAAAAAAAAAAGTTTGGAGAAATAGGAAAAATTCCAAAAGTATCTATTAGTTACAGAAATTTCATAAATATTTTAATAGTTTTGAATTAGTTTCATTATGCCCCAAAATTTGTTGAAATATTCAACATATTTCATGTTTTCAGTGTTTTTTCTTTTTAGAATAATTATGAATTTGGAGCATAATAAAACCAATTCTAAACCATTAAAATATTTTCGAAATTTCTTTAACTTATAAATAATTTTGGTATACATGAAATATGTTGAATATTTCAACAATTTTGTTATCCGACTTTAAATTTACAGAATTTAACTAAATTTTGTAATTTGTGCTTATATTCCTATTTGTTTAAAATCCTTAGTTTATAATTTTTCATAATTTTGTAACCAATTTCTTAGATACAATCAATTGACACAATTATTTAATGCTTCAGATGAATTTTCATAAAATTGTCGAGTCCAAAAAATCGATGTTTCTCGATTTCGAACATGTTGAGAAATCCAGAAAATGTTGAAAAAAATGAAAAATTTCCAGTATCTCAAAAATACCATGATAAACGTAAAATGAAAGAATATTTTCAATAATTGCAAAAATAATCAAGTTGATATATATTCAGGGGAAATAAAGTGCATAAAAAATTCCGTGTATTATTACAACTATAGCTGTATTAATTATTTATCATTCTAATAATAATAATTCAAGGTACTCAAATAACATACGAAAATACATTTAAATATCAACGCACTCTCATATATTCATGACATTACATATATACGTGTTTTGTTCAATCATATTTTTGCTGCATCATTTTCCTGTTAATGACTCAAAACCCTACATTTCATGCTATGTTCTCAACAAAACTTTCAGGTTCAATATTCACGTCACGTGAAATAAGTGGTTTTTCTTTTGACTGAAAGCCAATATCAGGGAGTGAAATTTCGCGCGTTCATTACATACATCGCTACCTCGCGAACGGTGTTACACGCGAATTAACGCAATCAATCTGTGCGTTAATGCAAAACTGGGCCAGCAAATAATCGTGTTCGGTGCTACGTGATACTTTGCCTTTTAAAATGTATCGCGAGGATCGTTACATTTGCACAGGCAAAAAAAATACAAGCTTGACCTAACGTTACTTTGTGTAAAACGTACAGTTTTTCAGTTAAACAATTCTTTCCACCCCCTCCTCCCCCTTCCCCCCTTTCGCACAAAAACAATCCTTATTTGAATCCGAATCGTTTCCTTATCGAGCCATCGAACTTTCTTTCGAATGTCACGTTCCCGCAAACTTCCCAGGCGAAAGTTCCGGATTTATTTTTAATGAAGCTCCTACTCGTTTTTTTCTTTTTTTTTGTACTTCCCCCCTTTCCCCGCCCCCCGGATGCGGGGCAAAGCCTTTTCTCATGAACCCTGAGAGTCCAAAGGTTGATCTTGTTACAGATTTCAAAAATCAATATCGATGCTTCCTCGTACAAGGATCGGCTCCTTGTCTGATCGATCCATTTTTACGGGCCTGCGTCTCCCCTTCTTGCTCGGCCAAATCGTGTTCGTACCTCGCGCTTATCGAATGTATCGCGACTCGGAGAATCATCGATAATTAAAAACGAGCGCCGGCTCATTCGAAGATATTGGCTCTTATTCTTGTCCCCGCATAATGCGACACGATGCATTATTCATGGGGCGACACGGCGCGAAATTCTCTCGGAATCAGCGGATTGATAAATTAAGAAAATTAATGGTGTGGAAGGAGAATTTTTATTTTAGGATGCTGATGTTGTTTCGAGTGGATTTGGTAGTGAAAAATTGATTTGGTTCAGTCAAATTAATTTTGAGTTCAACAGTAAAATTGATTTTGAGTTCAACAGTTTAATTTATTTTGAGTTTCACAGTTAAATTAATTTTGAGTTCAACAGTTAAATCGATTTTGAGTTTAACAGTTAAATTAAGAATGAAAGTTAAATTTCAGTTGGTAATTTAGCAATAGTTTAATTAAAAGTTAAATTTGAGTTCCACAAATTTTGTTTTAGTCAAAAAAAGCGACGTTTCTGATTACTTGAACTTGTTTGGCTGAACTAAAATTATTCTACATTGAAAAACGATTTGTTTGTCAGGATTTAAAATTTTTTCAAGTACACCGAATCGGTTTTTCAGTTTATTAGAAAAATATATTTTCTTGGTATTAATTTATTTTTTATCTTTATGTTATTAAATCGATTGATTTTTCAGATATAGTTTATTTTACTATTTCAACTTTTTCAGCTTTCAATGTGAGATAACTTTCGAGAAATGGAATTAGAGAGGAAATGTTGATAGTATAATTATTTATCTGCAACAATTATTATTGTGAAACAAGACTTTAACGTTCATACTTACAATTTTCAAAAATTCATACACAAAGTATTATATATTACATAATAATTGAAAAATTTCTCTATAATTGTTGTGATGCATAATTATTTTGGTTGTTTTCGCTGATTTTTGTTCTTTAATTTCAGCTCTTGAAAAGGGTCTTACATTGAAAATCGAAATCATGAAACAGTTCAACAAAGTATCCTTTTATCGCCTGGAAAATCGTTTGCTTTTTGAAAATTTATACTTATCTTCTAGAAGAAAAAACCATGATGAATTGAAAGATTAAAAAAAAAATTCTTTTTCGAAATTTAAAAATTTCTATATTATACAGAATATAATTTTCAGTGTTCGTGGTTGCTCATTTTATAATTATAATTACAATAAATTTATGGGTTTGAATAATGAAATCAGGTTTTTATGGTTTTCAAGTACTGTGGCTCATTTTTTTGTTTTTTAATTTATTTTACTTTTGGCATTTTTACAGATTCTTAAGAAAATTTAGTATAGGTTAAGAGTTTTTAAGAAACTTGTAAAAAGTTGTATTTTTGTTACACAAGGCGTTTCGAACCTATTTTAGTATTTTCATAAATTTTGTATTATTTCTTTGGAATTGTATAGTTTTTTCAAATTCCATTCTCTAAAATTGAAATATTTTTAGAAATTTCAAGTTTTAAAATAGATTTTACAGAACACAGTATCTGTTATACAGTAATTCAAATATTTTTCGAATTTTCCCAGTAATCATACAATTTCAGTGTTTTTTTTATTATGAATTTCTTTCTTTTGGCATTTTTACAGATTCTTGAGAAAATATAGTATAGGTTTAGAGTATTTAAAAAACTTTTAGAAATTACTATTTTTCGTTACTTAGAGCATTACAAATGTATTTTGTTATTTTCAAAAATTTGTATTATTTCTATGAAACACTATAGATTATTCAAATTCCATTCGCGAAAATTGATATATTTTTGGAAATTTGAAGTATTTAAATAGATTTTTCGGAAAACAGTATATATCATACAGATTTCCAGTAATTCAAGTATTTTATGAATTTTCTCAGTAATCATACAATTTCTATAATTTTTTTAATTTTCATGAATTTCTATCTAATGTTCTAAGATTCGAAGATCTTGGAATTTCGAGTATTTTCGTAAATTCTATTATTATTTTATACACTTGACTTGAAATTGTTTACAAATTTTTATCACTTTATTTTTCCTAGCTATACATTTATAATAAGAATTAACATACTTCTAGTTACTAATGAGATTTCGTAGTGTATTGTGCCATTGTAAAAAATTTAAATATTTATACAGTATATTCAGAAAATAATAACTTTAATGGAAATTTACAGTAATCTAAGGATTTATCGTACTTATTTAGTAATTATGCAATTTCGAGTATTTTCTATGATTTTTAAGGTATTCCATGATATCTATAAAGATTTTTCAAATTTTTTTTTACTGGATTAAGAAGTTTCCAAATTTTTAGTATATTCGTACACATTGATTGTTCCATATTATACACCAAGTTGAAATGCTTTTGAAAAATTTTCATATCTCTAATTTTACTAACCTAATAAGAATACAAAGAATTCTATTTTTTTAAGAGAAAATGTTACTGAAGTCAGGATTGTCGTTATTATCCAGTGAAAATGCATACTCATAATTTCATTATTTTAAGAATCATCCTTCATGTCTTTTAAATTTCATTAACTACATTTCCGATGATTTTCAATCATTTTAAAAACTCGTAGTTACAATTTCGATCAACCATCATTATTGATTAAATTTATTACTTTCTATCACAACTTTCTTCATTTGTAAATGAAATATTCAATCAATTTCATCAGAACTCTTTTTATTATGGAAATCTCCAATAAAATATCAACCTCGTAATACACTCTATTCTCCCCTAAAACCCACTAATGACTTGATGCAATCCCAACAAAACTTACGTAACAGTCGCGTCTTCACTTTCATGTAATCACCGTCCGAAAACGGCGGTTTTGCAATGTAATAAGAAACGAAAAAGGATCGATAATAGGGGATGTATAAAATCGGTTCAAATTGCGAGGGAGAAGAACATTTGGCGGTCACCGAAGCGAGCATAACGCCGAGTCAGCTCCAATCTCCTCGTTTCTTCTTTGATCGCCCTTTCCGTATTTTTCCATCTTGCCTCTCTTTCAACTTTGTGTCATCTGCTGCTGATTACGCGAAATTTCGTCTAATTTGCCAATGCAACCTCTTTTTTTTATTTTCCTCCGTAACTCAAGTAATGAGAGTGGAGGGGGAAGGGGGGGGGGGTTGGGAGAGGACTTATTATATTGGGATGCAAATATTCCGCAGCAGAGGTTCGATTTATTGGCTCGCGAGAGGTTTTTTTTGTACCTCCGGAAATTAAATTCTTTTTCAGGGTGGTTCAAAGTCGCGGTCGCAGAAACGCGAGTTGCACACATTTTCTCGAGCGTGTTTCGCTTCAACTGTCCGTCGATACGTGTGGCCGCTGCGCGACGTCTCAAGTGGAAAGTTGAGTTACTTCTGAATCAACGCGTCGCTTTAGGAACGGATAATTTGAAACGTTGGGAACTGGATTCTGATTTATGAAGGGGAGGAAAAAGGGGAAAAATGATATTGATGTACTGAGGATGTTCGTACGGTTTTTTTACGCTGCTGAAGATGGCTTTGAATTTGTGACTATTTCAAACAGGCAGTAGTTTGGAAAACCTAAAGATAAATATTCTGAAATAAAAACAAAATATTGAAAATTCATTCTCTCCAAAGGCGTGGGCAGAAATAATTATTAAGGGTTTATTTTATTTCATTTATTTGAATAAATAAATTTGATTAATTAATTTTTAATCGTTGAAAATGTGGTCACGAGAGTACTATTTTCCAATTTTTTTGGAGTCCAGAGTTGCATATTTTTTTATGTTCATCTTAATTGTAAAAGAATCCAATTTTTGTAATTTTCAAGTAACTGAGTTGAGGAATTTTTTGTTATGTTTTTCACAACTAAAAAGATTTTCTAATTTTTTTATTGATTTTTTTACATACAGTTTTTAAAAATTTTAAAGAAAATCATAGTTCTCAGATTTCAAGTATTAAATGTTATAGTATTGAAAATTTTTAGTTCGCCATATTATTTATTATTCGTTATTAATCATTGTAAGCCATATTTATTATTATTATTTCTTTGAAAATTTTTCGCTATAAATTGTATTAAGTCAAACATTCATTTTAGAATAAATTCTTCTGAAGTTAGAAAAATTGTTATTTTGAGTTGAAAAAACTAAAAATTCTAGACTTGATTTGAATTCTACTGATTTTTTGAATAAATAGTGTTTTTTTTTTATGCATTACTTTTTTTTAAAACACTTTCGTCTATTTTTCGTGAAATAATATTGTTTGGAAAATTTTCTTTACATTATGAAGATTTCTATTATTTCTTTTCTTTCTTCAGTATTCACGAAAATTAAAAGCATTTTATAGTATTATAATTGTTCAGATTGATAGTATTTTTGTGGATTTTTATATAAATTTTTTTCAAAACTCAATGCTTTAAAATGCAAATATTTATGAAATTTGATTATCAGTATTTATAATGTTTTTTATCGTTTTTTATATTTATATACACATTGATGCCACTTGAGCAGATTTTTCAAAAACGCAATTCTTCTATAGAATACAATAACTTTTGATATTTTTCAGCGAAGTTTTACGACTCCAAAGATTTTTGGTATTTTCATAAATCAATGTATGAATTTTTTTGGAATTTTATTTCTATATTTCAAAGTTTTTAGACACTTATAATTTTCATAAATTTCTATTTTTTGTAATAATCACTATTGAAAGAAATTGTTTTTTTACGTTTTCTCTCAGGAAATGTTTGGTTTCGTATTGTCTTATTATTAACAAAAAAAAAATTTCTTTCAAGTTAAAATAATTGTTATTAGAGAAAGAAAAACAAAAATTCTGTACTTAATTTGAATTTTACTAATTTTTGGTTAAGTCGTTTAATTTTAATGTGTTATTTTTTACATCATTTTTGTTTTATTTATTTATTTTTTTTTTCGTAAAATAATATTGTTAGGAAAAATTTTTTTGATATTAATATATATATTATTTCTCCCAATTTTTCTAATATTCACGAAAATCAAAAGGATTTTATAGTATTTTTTCAGATTTATCGTATTTTGGTTTATATTTATATTCATTAATTTTTCAAAATACATTGCTCTTAAATGCACATATCGATAGATTTTTGAAAACTTAATAGATTTCGTGGATAATATTCGGTCCATGTCAATTTTAGGTATTTTATCTATTTCCTAGATTTTTTTCGTTTTCTGGTATTTTTATACGTTGATGCAATTCGTGCAGGTTTTTCGAAAACGCAACTCTTTCATAAAATTCAATTACTTATATAATTTTTCAGAAATTTTATGATTCGAAAGATTTTTTGGTATTTTCATGAATTCCTGTCTGAACTTTTTAGAACTTTATTTCCAAATTCCCAAGTTTTGAGATCGGAATTTCCATAAATTTCAATCTTCTTTTATAGATAAAAAAAAAACAATTTTTTCTCACGTTTTCTTAAAGGAAATTTTGGTCTATATATTGTATAATATTTAAGTTTCAGAAAAAATTCCTTTCAAATAAAATGATTGTTTTTAAAGAAAGAAAAACTGAATTCTGGACCTAATTTGAATCTGACTAATTTATGATTTAGTCATGTAATTTTCATGTGTTTTTTTCACATCATTTTCGTTTATTTTTCGTAAAATAATATTATTAGGAAAAATTTTTTTACATTAAGATATCAATTATTTCTTCCAATTTTTATAATATTTACGAAAATCAAAAGTATTTTATAGTATTTTTCCAGATTAATCGTATTTTTGTATATTTTTCTATTTATTAATTCTCAAAATTTATTGCTCTAAAATGCAAATGTCAACAGCTTTTTCATAATTTATTGGATTTCGTAGTAAACTCGTCTGTGTTAATTTTAAGTAGTTTATGTGTTTCATTGATTTTTTGATTTTTTCAGTATTTATAAGATTTTTTTTCGTTTTCTAGTATTTTTATACATTGATGCGATTTGTGCCTTTTTGAATTATTTTATAAAAACCAATAACTTTTTTATGACTTGAATGATTTTCTGGTATTTACATAAATTCCTGTCTTAGTTTCTTAGAACTTGATTTCCGAATTCCGAAGTTTTTAGATTCTTAGAAATTCAATAAATTTCTATCTTTTTCTATAAACCACTATTAAAAAAAATTGTTTTCTTCTAGGAAATATTTGGCTGTATATTGTATTAAAATTCAATTAAAAAAAAAATTCCATTGAAATTAGAATAATTGTTATTATAAGTTAGAAAAATTCAAAATTCTGAACCTAGTCTAAACTTTACTCATTTTATAATTTAGTATTTCTATTATCACACATTATTTTTGTATTATCGTCACTTTCGTCTATTTTTCGTGCAGTAATAATGATTTCGTCTCGAATTCCGGGAGGGGTTTGAATTTTCATATTTTAATATAAATATAATCATTTGAAAATGTCACGTGTTATTTTAGTCTTCTTATAAATCATATCGAACACTGCAAACCGTCGTTATCGAAATCCCCGTAATTTCAACTTTCCCATGCCATCAATATCCCGCATCCCGTGTCATTAACCCCTAAAATACATTATCCAATGAGTGACAATTTCGTGCTATCACCCTGATGGCTTTCCAGCACCGACGACGCTGCAGAATTCAATCCCAACGTGGCAAAATAATAAATAGTCCGAGCTAGTCTTCCACCTACAGGCCAAAATGAAGGCTTAATTACATTATAATATGGTTAGCCTAACCGTGACTTACACAGATCGAGAGTGCGAGGGCGCGAGAGAGAGATAGAGAGAAAAGTGACCGAGGGATGGAGCAGGACGAGAACAATGAAGCTGCGTCCGGAAATTCGAGCACTGCTTCATTACCGCGCCGAGCCGGAGAGCAAGAAACAAAAAGACGCCGATGACCTCGGAAACATGCCGCGGGTCATCCGATGCAAAAGCGCCTTCGACGTCAAAATGTTATGGAAATAACAGGCTGAGATACGAAAGTGCACTGTCTGGGCGGTGGGGCTGAGAAACTTGGCTCACCCTTGTTATTCTTGATCTTATAGGGATCTTTAAATTCTTGAAAGTTTTTACGGATTATCTTACGACCAAAATAACTAAAATACTGACAAAACTAAAAATAATAATACAAAAAATAACACTGATACTAATTTATTATTAAAATTTATTATAATTTATGTACTATGATAATAAATAATCTACCAGAAAAGAAATTGTCAAATTTTTAAATTGAAAATAAATACAATTTAATTAATATTAAATAGTATTTACTATTATATAAAACTCAAAATTTTTCAAATTTTCCAAGTAAAACTTGAAAGTCAAATGCTACGTTTTGAGACTTTCAAGACTACTGAACTCGAAAAAAGATTTTTCAAAAATACTACATTTTATTACTAGAGTAATATCAATTATATACAAAAATACTATATACTTCTCAAAAAATAAGCCCCTTCCCCTCTTCCCCCAGATCACTTAAACTAATCCCAAAGAAAGTATGTTGTACGTCAACTGCGTACGATTTTCCTTTTGAATGTCTCGCGCCGGCGCGTCCACGCATGCGCCGACCGAGCTTCGAGTAGCCGCCGCATAGGTGGCTGCCAGTGTACTTTTTCCCGCTTTGAAATTAAAATGTGAGGTTAAGTTATGGTGAAAAGGCGAATAAGCTACAATAGGCTGTCCCTCACCGATTGTAATCTCGATTGCATTTGTGCAAAAATAAAGACTCGATTATATAACTCGAAGTGTCTTGTGGCACTTATGATAAAACCTTATTTCCCTGCTTCCTGGTAGCCGTCACCGGCTCCAGGTGACCATCCTTCCCCCTTCACTCCCCCCTGTTGTCGTCACCCTCCTAGAGCTGACGTGTAACAAGTAAAACTTCTCGAAATCCTTGTCATTTATTCTCAAGCCGTCAAAATCCACTGAATATTTGCATAAACGCGTCTCCTCCTGCCCTCCCGTAAAAATCGCCTCCACTACGTCTTCGATCCGAGCCAGAAGCGCGAGTTGCCGATGACGATGCCGATCCGGACCCTCATTTAATATCCTCCGATCGCCCTGGCAAATGATTTAATGCGAAATCATTTCCCCTACGGGAGGGGAGGCGGGGAAGGGGAGAAATCGCGCGAAAGATATTTGTATCGAAGGCTCGCCCTTTCAACCGGCGCATTACCGGAGAAAAACGAACCGGTTATGGGCCTCTGAATCTGTTTTTGCTCCCACGCGCTGCGACGTCCTCTCCCACTGCCGCCCCCGACACCCTCGCGCACGCCGATTCTGATGGCTTCGGGATCAGAATCAGAAATTGCGGCTCTTCGGACGGCGTCTATTGCAAGCGAAGCCGATACAGCCAAGCGTGACTCTTAACACGACGACCCAGTCGTCCGTGACCCCCTCGCTGCGGGAGTTTTGCGGGGCAATGGGAAAACTTTGTTAAGTGACTGTACATTTAGAGAAAAAATTTTTAGTTTCATTTGTTTGAACTGAGTTTTGGTTGGAATAGGCGTCATCGAAAATTTTAGTTGTGCTGATTGAATTTTTAGTCGCTGCAACTGAAAAAAAAGTTGGCGCTGCTCAGTAAATGAAGTATCTATTGAGGCTGTTTTAAATTTTACTTATAACAATGAGAATTTTCAGTTGCGCCATTTCTAACTGTTTTTTCAGTAAGGATAATCGAATTTTTTTAGTAGCAGCTATGGCGATAAAGGAATTTCTCAGTTGGAGCAAAAGGGAATTTCGGTAAAGTCAACTTTCTCGTCAACTAATTGAAACAATGCAGTTAAAGCAACTGAATCGTTTTTTCTCTGTGTCTACTCAGAAAAACGGTTTTGTTGAAGCAAATGAAATTTTTTGAAATGAATGAATTATTCTTGGCTTGTGTACGTGGAAAAAAAGGTTTTTTTTTTTTAATTTCCGCGAAAGTAAGCTATTACACCTCCTTTTTTTGCTACGAAAGCATTTCTTTTCTTGTGGGTTTCAAGGGAAGGAATGCTTTCGAAATAAAAAATGAAGGTCTAATGGTTAGACTCGAAAATTACAGATAAAATATTAAAAATAATTATCGTTATTTTACTTATTGAAAAAAAAAACTAAATAATTTGATTTGAAGTTATAAAGAAAATTTTGCTTCAAGTTATTAATTAAATTATTTAACATAACTTAGTTAAATTGACTTTACCAATCAATTTAACTCCCATCAGCCAAAATCTCAAAAAAACAGAAAGCTTTCGTAAACTTACACAAAAACTACTATTTTTCGCGGAAGTTCGAAAATTTTGGAGTAAAAATTCAGTACAGAAGTTCTATGTGATGAAAATTTCTTTATCATTTCAAATCGTTACTTACTTATAATGCAATAATGTATATAAATGCAATTCATAATTTATTCCAATTTTGAAATTTCAAAATATGAAGAAAACAAAGATTTTTTGATCCACAATTCCTTTTTTTCAGTTTGATTTGTCATTAGTTTATTTTTCAATTTTTTCCAAACTTTTTTTTGCAGGGGATTTAATTGAAAAAATATTCATCGATAATTTATAACTGAAAACACTTTCAAAAAAATAGAAAGGAAAGCTTTTTTAAATGTTCAATAGAAATTATCAAAAATTCAGTCAATTTGGTTTTGGCTACAAAATGTTCACAAAATTTAAAATTTCTAACCCAAAATATCAAAACAACGAATTCATTTAAAATTTCATCTTTTTGTTGAGTAAACCCATTAATCACTTTAAAAATTTTTTTTATTTCTTGCCTTTATTTTTTACTGAAAATTGCTTTAAGTCGACAAAAAAATTATCAAATGAAATTATTGAGATCTGAAATTCGGAAATTAGGACTAAATTAAGAAAAAGTTAATATTGTAGTTGTTTCTCAGTAAAGGTGAAACTTTTTTTTTTTAATTTAAAATTTAGTAATTCAGTTACAGAGATTTTCTAGAAATATCTCCCAGAAAGTTCAGTCAATTTCAATCTAAAACAAATTCGAAATAATACCTTTAGAAAAAAAGACGAATTCTGGATTGAATTACTATTTGAAAATTGAAACTGTAAAAAAATAAGCAACTTTAGACATTTTCTTTCACGATAATTAAAGAAATTTTAAAAAATTTTTCAGCTCCAAAACTTTTTTTTCTGTAAGTTAATCCTTACTGATGATTTTCAACAAAATGAAACGAAGGAAATAAAATCTGAAACGATTAGATGAGATGATTAACTATATTCTATCTCGATCTTCTATTTTTAGTAAAAAGTACTATATTTTTTAGTAAAATACTATAATTATACTTTATTGTATAAATTACTATATAATACTATTAATTATATTTTTACTACTAATATTCTGCATAATATAGTATTATATATTACTATATGATACTATATCATTATGTTATATTATATATAAGTATTATTATTACTTATTTTTAATATACTATATAATTATATAAGTAATATTATACATATATCACTTATATACATAAACTTATATATGTATATATTACTATGTTATGTATACTTAATTGTATGATAAAAATACTATAATTATACTTTAATTATATCATAAATCTACTATACTTTTTAGTAAAAAGTACTAGGAAATTAAACCGTATATGACAGTCAAAAATTACCATGACCTGACCGATTTTTTCACATCCCTCTTAAAATCCAGGGTTGCCTACGTCCATCGCTGGACGTCACAAATTTCGTGTGGGTGCAAAAGGGAATGAGAGCGTGTGTAAGTCGCGTGTATCAACGCGCACCGATTTCGAGCCGGGGGCCTGGGAACGTCCGTGGAATTCTCGGGTATATTGCGGCACGCACGGGAACGCGATCGATGATGCCGACTCGGTGATCGAAATTAGGGAGGAGACCGATTAGAGACTCACGAGGTTACTCGGCCTGGAACGACGCCGAGTTTGCGCACCGGATCCCACTGCTCACGACGCGGAGGAAACGGACTGTGGGAATTTGTTTGTTATTCGCCTCTTGTCGGCTTGATTTCTGCACGATTACCATGCTTTTGATACATCGTATTTAGATGTTTCGTGCTAATTAAATTTATTGCCCAAGTCGAGACTAAAAAGTGTGGAGGGGGGGGGGGTGTTGGTATTTTACCATGGTCTTTGATTTGATTTTTTCAGGGAGGAATTTCGATGTACCAAATGAAAAAGTATTTTGATTTTACAAGGAAAAATATGTTGATGTTTTGATAATATCTTTTTTTATTTAGATATTAAAAACAGAAATTTAGGCACATATAGTTTTAATTTTTTTTTCCAAAAAGTATAAATTGAATTTTTAACTAGTAATCCAAAGGGATTTGTAAAATGGATATTTATGCTACAAGGGAGGAATGGAATGATTCTACGAGCGAGCATTTGGGCACGAGCGGCAGCGAGTGCTCAAGCGCGCGAGTTGAATCACATTC